>APFE030033745.1:161905-215363 GCA_000404065.3 Pinus taeda
TGTGGTATATGACCACTTCCAAATGGAAAACCTTGGAACGAAGCCGACGCACTCATTGTGGATGTGGCGGCCCCAAACGGAGCTGAGGGAATGCCCGATGATTGGGCGCCAAATGGGAAATAACCAGAACCGAAAGCATTTGTTTGGGCGCTTCCACTCATGGATGGAATGGAAGTAGACCCAACAGCAGATGTGCTAGTAAAATATCCAAATAACGAGACGGAGGGGATGGAAATAGTTCCACCTCCTTGCATAGATACAGGGGTCTGTGCAGTCGCAGCACTAGTAGAAGCCATGCTTCCCGTAGTGGTCATCGAAGGTAAGCGCGTAGCGTAACCTGGACTTGCCGGTCTTTGCGAAGGAGTTCCAACGTATTGCAATACGTGTGGATAACTTGACGGTAGGGGAAATTCGGAGCCGCTAACGACTCTGAAAGTTCTTCTAACTCAATATTATCTTCCGCTTGTAAGGGAACTTGAGAAGGAACTGGTGGGTTCCTTTCTTGTTCTACGGAAGTACCAGGCCTTGCTTCAATACTATTGCCCCCGAGGGGAGGATCAATCCCCGATGCGTCAATTGCAGTGGGACGAAACCCACCGGTATTATTGCCTCTGCACCTTCTCGGAGAAGGCTCTACACTTGGTGGTGAGAGACCACGAAGTCTACGAGACCGTCTGGGAGATCGGTCAGCCACTTTGAATTCTTTGTTTAGAAATCTAACTAAAGACTCAAAAAATTTAAAGCTAGGCCGACTAAGAGCACAGAGACCCACTAAAAGTCCCTAAAGATACAGCCAATCAAAACAACTTTCAAGTATTTCTGCTCCGAGTGATTAGGACGGACACCAAAATACGAGAAAGTGGAAAATAAAGGGCCTTCCGAAGATAGTCGGGGGTGATGAGGGCCCAGGCCTATCAGCGAAGGTATCAGAGGAAGTTACGTTGACCTCCTAACAACAGTCTGCGCCGGTGCAAGCCCCCAAGCTTCACAAGGGTGCCCTCTAGTAGTGCTGTTGAGAGTGATGCAACGTCGACCTCAGGTGCCACGGGATTCCCCTCCGCAGCCACCTATGTAGTTTCCTAGGAGTGGCAATTAAGGATACCAACTCGTCACAAAAGCCAGGCGGAACGGTCTTGAGGTAAGTTCGGACAAGTAGGAGAGGGGGTATCTCTCTTCCCTGTCTTCACAGACCCTCACACTTAACTCCCAGATCCGGAGCTTTCCTGGTCTTCCTAACGCTATTGGATTTTCTCTATTTAATCAGACTCCTATGTTTTGACGTTTAATGCGGCCTTGGAGAGTTAACTCTCCACTCGCCTATTCCAAGGCCCTAAAATCCTGAAACTTGTTTGTGTAACTTAAAATAAAACAGTTCTAGTTGATTTTAATTAGCACTTGATTTTAAGGGCTGTTCTTTAAGTCAAAGGATGGTGGAGGTGAAACTAATGGTGTGTTTTTTTGACGCAAAAAAGATTAATAAAACTTAACTATATGCTTATGCACTTTGTCATTGTTTTTCGATGAAAAGTAATCTTCTACAGGGTTCAAAAGGAAACTTCTACTGAAACAAACTTTTTGTTTTCTTTTCTATTCATTCATACTTCACACTCAAAAGTTAGCAAATCTATTTTATGCTGAAAGAGATGCAAATTTGTCCTAAATGCAAGACTAAATGCTTGATGCAAGATTGAAAACTACTCTAACAAGAAATAAAAGTTGTTTTTGTTTATCAAATTTCCTTTTTGCCACTTACTATATTTAGATGGAATCAAAGATGGTACAATTTGTCTAAATACTAAAAGCAAAACTCAAGATAACAAAAACACTTTCATTCAGCAAAAGGAAACAAAATGAAAAGCAAGTTCAAGAAAGAAAAAACTAAAACTTTTCAAAAAGTTCACTTGAAAGTAGAAACAAAGGGGTCTTTTTGAAAATGCTTTCAACAAAAACCGTCACTTCACAATTGAAACAAGCAAAACACTTTTTGCAAGTTTACACCCAACAAGGAATGAAAACTCAACAAAAAACAAATGTGCTCAAAAGGGCTTTCGACAATGGAAGGCAGCAAGGAAAGCTTTGGTAGCAAAGACCAAAAAAGATCAAAAAGATGGTTCCAAGAAAGTATCAAAATGACAACTTTGATGAAACAAAGAAGTAATTGGTCATAAAAATCTATTTCGTTAAGCAAACCAACAAAAGTCACCAAGAAACAAAGCTAAACACAAAGATTAATAACAATCTTTTCTGCTCTGATCACTCAGGGCAGCCAAGATTCCAATAAGGAAATCTTGTGTGTTTAAAGCAAAAAGATGATGACACTTGCAAACATAAAACAAGACAAAGACTTCTTATAATTAGAGAGAAGTCGGAGTAAGGACGCTTGCTGGAAAACAGAGAACTGATACTGACAAAGATGACTGTTTAAAACTGACTGAAAGCACCAGAAACACTCCGGAGACAAAAAGGTTTATAAATCCTGAAAATTGCCAAGTATACGCGACTGAATTCAGTGCAGAATGCGTGTATACGCGACTGTGCCTGAGGAAACCTGCGTATACGCGGGTTTACTTCAGACAACAAGCGTTTATACGCTTCTGTAACTAAGAAAAGAAGCATGTATATGGTCTTTCAAGAAAAATAAAAAGAAACTCAAGAAACTGGTAAAACTCAGAAGTCAGAAACAGACCAAACAATAACAATAAGCCAGCAAGCTATTGAGCCCTGATAGGCTTGACAAACGCCCAACTAGGAACAACAAGAATGTTGTTCCCCAGTGGAGTCGCCAGTTCTGTTTCGGGATATTATCCCCTAAGGCTCTTGGGTGGAACCCTAGTAGACTGAAAGCTGTCTAAATCAAGAAACAAACACACACACAGCCATTATGCTATTTCTAAGGTGAGAAGGACATACCTGAGGTCCTACGTTTGGGTAGTTACTCAAGGGTGCAAACCCTTCTTCACGTCCGTTCCACTCCTTTGCTTTGCAAAAACAATAATTCCAAGGAATGCAGCAGTATATGGACAAAGTTTACATAAAAATGATCTGTATGTTATATAAGAAAGGAGTTAGTTACAAACTTTTAGACATCCATTCATACATGAAATTCAAATATGAACATCATTAACATAAAGAAAGAAGCGTATCGGGAACAAGACGTGTTTCTTTATTTGACAAATAGAACAGTATGAAAAAAGAGCAATATCACCTGAACCACTTCTGCAGGCTCAAAGCTCAGCCTCCTTCTGGATCCGTCCCGCCTCAAGCCTCTAGTAGGTCACCTTCCAATACGCACTCCAAGATGTCATGACTAAGGGATAAACATCAAATCACAAGGAAACAAGGGTTTCCTGTCCAATATGGGGGAAGTGCAGAAGGCACAAGGGTCTTCAGACCTGATCAGGGGGAAAAAACTCAGTATAATAACCTTGCTCTATACTCTCTCCTCCTTTAGGCCTTCCCTTTTATGTCTTTTTATACCAATTCCAAAGTATTTTTTTAGTTAGGAATTGGTTGGGGATAGTTGAGGCCATGGGAACTAACAGGTGATCAGCAGGTAAAACTCGCGATCTCCGCCCGAAAATAAGGAGTTTTATATTTTTTTAAGTGTTTTAATACATATACGCGGGTTGGGTATGTATGAACCCGCGTAAACACGCGTTTAACTCAGGGCAATGTCGCGTACAGGGAATAAAACACTGTTTTTTAGATTTTGGACCAGGTCTGGAAGGAGGGGTTGCCCTAGGCCATGAGTGTAGCATCACAAACCATAATGGTGAGATTTGGAGCTATAACAGGGAGGAAGCAAGGAGTCACCCACATGAAAGTTTTTGGATGTGTGGCTTATGCACATATTCTAGATCAACTAATGAAGAAGTTGGACAACAAAGGGGAAAAATGTATTGTCATTGGATACAGTGAGGAATCCAAAGCTTACAGGTTGTAAAACCCATCCACCAAGAATTTTTTTGTGAGCAGAGATGTTAAGTTCATTGAGGAGGAAGCTTGGGATGGAAGCATAGAGAAAGAAGTGAATGTTAAAAACTCTTTGTCACATGATGAAGATGATGAGGAGATGGCTGAAATACATCCCCAAATAGCAGCACCAACACAAGGGCAGCAAGAGACACCCTTGAGGAGAAATGAAAGTGCTTCTCCAAGCACACCACAAGGAGGAAATTCAAGTGCTTCTTCAAGCACTTGTACACCAAATGAAAGAGGTAGGAAGTTCAGAAATTTAAGTGATATTTATGAACAAGAGGCAACAAATGAAGGTATGAATTCTTTGTTTGCTTTATATTGTCATGTTAATGATCCTGTTCATTTCGAAGAAGCAATTAAGGATAGGAAATGGATGGAAGCTATGGATGAGGAGATCAATGCCATAGAAAGAAACAAGACATGGGATTTAGTTGAACTACCAAAAGGAAAGGAAGTCGTTGGAGTTAAATGGGTTTACAAGACCAAGAGTAATGCTGAAGGAAAAATAGAAAGACACAAGGCAAGACTTGTTGTCAAAGGATATAAGCAACAATATGGGAGAGACTATGAGGAAACTTTCGCACCGGTTGCTAGAATGGAAACTATGAGAGCAGTGCTGTCCATAGCAGCACAAAACAAGTGGAAAGTTTATAAAATGGACGTGAATTCAGCATTCCTAAATGGAGTGTTAATGGAAGAGGTTTACATTGAACAACTTCCAGACTATGAAAAGAAAGGCTAAGAGCACAAAGTGTGCAGATTGAAGAAAGCTCTTTATGGGATGAAGCAAGCACCAAGAGCGTAGTACAGTAGGATAGATTCCTATCTACTGGAAAATGGATTTGAAAAATGTGAGGGAGAACCCACCCTCTACATCAAAGAAAAGTATGGTAAATTACTAATTGTTGTGTTATTTTCACAAGTAATGATGATTACCTTATTGAACATTTCAAAACAGTCATGAAAGAAGAATTTGAAACAACTGACATGGGTTTGCTGAGATACTTCTTAGGAATAGAAGTAGAACAAAATGGAAATGGGATTTTTATCTCACAAGAGAAATATGCTAATGAAATATTGAAAAGATTTAATATGCAGGAGAGCAAAGCAGCAATCACTCCCATAGTGATGGGATCAAAACTCAGTAAAGAGGACAGCAACAAGGATTTTGATCCTAGTTTGTACAAGAGCATAGTTGGTAGCCTCATGTATTTGACTACAACTAGGTCGGATATAATGCATGTTGTTAGTTTAATTTCCAGATTCATGGAGAGGCTAAATGAAGCACATTGGCAGGTAGCAAAAAGAATTCTGAGGTATGTTAAAGGTACTAAAAGGTTTGGATTTTATATACTGCTTCAGAATGTTCAGATTTAATTGGATACACTGATAGTGATTGTGCTGGAAGTGTAGATGATCGGAAAAGCACATCTGGTTATGTTTTTCACATGGGTTTAGGAGCCATTTCATGGGCTTCTAAAAAGCAGCCTATTGTAGCATTGTCTACAGCAGAGGCAGAATATGTGGCAGCTACAGTAGCAGCATGTCAAGCAGATTGGATGAGAAGGATGTTAAGAAGTTTATAACAAGAGCAAACAAAAGGAACTGTGATTTTTTGTGACAATAGCTCAGCTATTGCATTATCCAAGAATTCTGTGTTTCATAAGAGAACGAAACACATTGACATAAAGTTTCACTACATCAGGGAATTGGTAAACAATGGATATATTGTTTTAAAACACTGCAGGACTCAGGAGAAGGTTGTAGACATTTTGACCAAGCCATTGCAACATAAAAGTTTCGAATTTTTGAGGAAATGTTTGGGTAACACTGATAACCCAGCAGTTGAAATTAAAGGGGAGTGTTGAAATGTAATTTCCCCCGTCGTGTTATCATTCCAGAAAACCACCAGTGCTTCCATCGCACCGCTTTTCATGAGCAAGCGGTATTCCTTTGGAGGGAAGCAATGAAAATCACCATCTAACACGTGGATCAACAGTTTTTGGAAAACAACTTTTCATTAGAGCATAAAGTTCAGTGAGAAAGGGCCTTGCGATATTAGCGTCAGTCGTCTGATTGTTGAGGGCAAGATCAACGATTGGTAGCTCATGGGAGTGAGGGTACTTCACTCTGATTGTCCCAGGTTCTTCTGTGTGATTAACGTGGAGTAAAATCCATGGTTAGTAAAAACAAAAAAATATATTGCCATGCGGAAGTACCATCGTTCTGAAACTTATTAATGCGAAGTATTTATGGTCGGTAAATGTTGGTAAGGTTTTTAATTTTATTGTTTTTATTTCATGGATGTAATTTTTTTTTACGACACAATTCAAAAATAGGTTATGTTATGTTTCTTTGTTGTTCGCGATATATAAAAATAAAACACACAGCAGTGTGAACGTAAGTGTTGTTCATTGAGAAAATGAGCATATGGAATGCGCAGCAGCGCTAGTGTGAACTTTTTTTGTAATTGAAATGTAATGGGAGGCACAACATAAATGAAAAGAAGATGTTTACACACAGCAGTGTAAAAATATTTGCATCTGAGACAGAGTATTTTTTCAGGAGAAGACAGAGAAATTTTTTTTGTGGAACTGAAGTGTTCCTATGTAATCCCTCTGAGAGAGGAAGAAATTTGTAACAACAGTTGTTCTGGTTAATGAATACAAAGTTTTATTGTGCATGTGGAAAAATCTGTCATTTTAGAAATCTATTTTAGCTTCCATGTGTTAAGATCTTGTGCAAAATAGAGCATTGTTCTCTGTTCAGTCTTTGTTTGGAATTATCAGAAATTCCCAACACAAATACAGTAGCCCTGTCGCCACGCCCTTCAGGATCGCGTATCGATGATTCCACGACAGGACTTTGGTTGGGTTCCCAAATATGAGATTATCCAAGCTTCCGTTGGGCATATAGTCGTAAACAATGAATAATTGCTTCTGCCACCGACACCAGCCTCGAAGATGAACCAGGTTACGGTGTTGTAGGCATCCCATGCTCGAGATGTCTGCGCAAACCCTTTCATTCCCTCCGTGAACTCCTTCGTCATGCTTTTCACTGTTATTTCTTGGCCGCTAGTGGGAGAACACCCCTGTAAACCTTGCCAAAACCCCCTTGCCCAAAAACGTTATCACACCGAAATCTGCTGGTGGCAATGCTGAGCTACTCGTAAGTGAATCTATGGGGCCAGTACTCTTGCTCTCATTCTTCACTCATTTCCCTGTTTCTGGCTCTTTTCAGAAATAGGATCGCGCTAATAACAAGCAAGACGAGAACCACAGTGGCCACGGTGACGCCGCCTATCAGTCCGGGGTTCGGACGTTTGGAATACATGACAGTAAATGAAGGGAGACATGACAAATCGAGGGGCGGTGCTATGCCTTGGGTGGTGAAACTCCACACCAAAATGTAATGGTCTTCCACAAAAACCCTTGTGGCCACTGAAAATCCAACAAACATCTTCTCTTGCAGAACGTTGCGCAAATCGATTTTCAGAGATATCAACGGTCTCTGCGGTCTCAGCAAGCCGACCATCGTGATGGTAATGTTGAGGTGGCTTTGATGATGATTGTAATCGATCTAGGCCTGTATGTTCCGTGCACACTTTAGGCTCAATCCATGGAAGTTGTTCTCTCCATTCCAGTACCCAGCATGCTCGGTCAGCATTGACCTTAGATTGTTGATGTCCACACCCATGTGGTTGCCATCTGGGTCATTGAATCCCACATTCATGTTGGTATCGAACTCCACTGCGAACAAGTGATTGGATGCCTGCCCATAGCTGGTGGCATTAAGCAAGCACAAAAAGTGGGCGGGCAGAGCACCAATGGGAGATCTGTGGGGCATCATGATGAAGGCTATTCCATGACCACCTGTGTCAGAGGGAGGAGGCACCATTGAGAAAACGAAGGTAGTGCTGAAGGAGGAAACCGTATCGTTGTTTTTCATCTGCATGGGAATTGAATACAACGCATGGCTTGAAATGAAATTCGAGTGATTTGTGAGGACAAGCATGGGTTCGAAGGGCATGACTGAAGCATCCCCTCCCAAGAACAAATTGCTTCCGTTGAATCCGTCGAAGATGAAAGTGGTGTTTCGATGATCCTCCTTCATGATCTGTGCAGGAAAAAGAGGTATTATGAGGTAGATGAAGCCTATTAGATGAAGACCTTCCTTTCTTTGGCATGACCTAAATTTCTCTACCGATGAAATGAATGGATGTTCAGAATACATGGATGCTGGATCTTAATATATGGATTTTCTTATCATACTGTCGTCGGCATTACTTGCACAGAGTAATGTTGATTGCCCTCTATCCTTTCCTGTAGAATCAGACAAATAATAACTACCCAGCCATCCCCTAATTTACGAAATATGAAATTAGAACAGACCGTAAAATTGTAGTTATTCATGAATCATATATGGGTTAACACAACATTATTTTAAATTTATTTGGTAGGAGTACGTTTTAAAATTGTTTTGGCTTAGTTAAGGGCTTGTATTTTTGGAATCTAAGAAATTAGATTAACAACCCTTATTATAAATTTATTTGGAAAGTAAAAAATTAGATTAACAATTTTTATTATAAATTTAACTATTTATTTGGTTAGGAGTAAGATTTAATTATTTGATTAGAGTAAGATTTAAAATTGCTTTTGGCTTAGTTAAGGGTTTGTATTTTTAGAAAGTGAGAAATTAGATTAACAACCCAAAATGCAGCAGGAATCAAATGATGCATTTGCAGATAGTCATTAAAAATAATTGTCATCGATGTTAGTTTGAAAACTAAATAATGATAATTTTCCTCTATAACAAAAACACATTATAATTAATTTGTAAAAAAACTTATTTATTTAATAAGCATGTCTTACAATAATATGTCCATATACATGTATTTTACAAATTTTATCTCCAATGTAATATATATATATATATAATCCACTACCATTCATTATCCTTCACATTTGTTGAAACCAAGGGCTCTTCTCATTCTATTTTATCATAATCAATATTCTAATATGGTTTCCATCTACCTTTGCTCTTTTCCTCTACAATTGCTTGTTAAACCAACAATTTCATGTCATCTCTAGATTGATCTTGGATGCACTTGCTCTTGACTGGATCACAACCTCAAGAAACACTATAATTCTTTTTTCACCAAGCAATAGCTTCTCTGGAAAGAAATCAACCAACCATAAATTTGTTATTATCTTATGGCTCAAAAGAAATCATTATTGATTTAAAACTAGGAGTGTAATAAAAATCACATTGACATAGTGGGGTACTTTATGCTTTGTTTAATGATTGAATTGATTGCTAGGGAATATTTTCCAACTCTAAATTGAAGTGGGTAGTTTCTCTTGGTTGAGCTAAATAAGATCCTTCAAAAGAAAATTCAAAACTAAAAAGTTATATCCAACGTACTAGTATGGGCCAACTGAGATATAATAGACTCAACTCTAATACATTACAATGGACAATCTCCAAATCTTTTAAAAGCTTCATCACATGTAATTCATGTGTTTTAATACATAAGATACCATGTATCCAAAACCACCATTATTTACTTAACAACTTTAACTTTTTCATTTGTTAAAAATTTTACCAACAATCTATATCTATAATAAACAACCAAATAGAAAAAACATTTTTTTTGTTGAGCATTCCATTTGCTGCCCAATACAATGATTGTTTACATGAAATGCACAATACTATTTATAGTGGAGTGAACAAAAGTATATGAAACACTTAGTAGGGTAGGTGGATAGATATTTTGATACCATTTTTTTTAAATTGATTTTTATTTTTTTTAATTTAGATTGTTCATTTTGGAGTTGATGGATTTTTGCATTCCAAAGTTTGATCAAAGGTGGATTGAGTGAGACATGTGGAAAATGGAAAGATAGATGGGGTGAGCCAGTTTGGTGAACAATTGATTTGACATTTAATTTTGAATATTATCATTGTAATTTTGAAGATTATCTTTTTATTTGGATTAATAGGTGCTAGCATTATTGTGTTTAGAGTTGTTAAATTCTATCCATTTTTTTGGCTTTATAAATAGTAGATAAACCAACACAATTCAATAGTAAAATAACTTTAAAAAATACCATACACGAAAATAAAGTTTCAATAACAAAGTTATAACATTTCATTTTATAATAATTTAAAATAAATTTAATTTACATAAAAGTAAAAACACATTTATTATTAAATTAAATTATTTAATTTATACTCTCACTCAAATAGATAAGTTACATTGAATTTAATACGAACTTGAAAATTTGTCAACAAGGAGACGTAAATGGAAACATTAGAATGAATAAATGAATATTTTGTCAACAATAGTTGCTTTCAATTCCCCTAAGTTTCTCTCCAGTATAAATCAACGGATGTTGAAAATACGGGGATGCTGATCTTAATATATAAGTTTCATGATCTGATATTGCCGTCCGCGTTTATCTCTGAGGTCTCCTCTCAATTCATAACGACGCGACGACTGCTCTTTCATCACACTAGATGATTAATTTTGTTCATCGCGTTTCTGCCGTCTGGTCTTACCTAGTAACGTGGACTGCCCTCTGTTCTTGCATAATAATGACCCTAAGTTCTTACATAATAATGACCCTAAAATTTTAGAGTGGGAAGTGGGAAGTTAGCTACAGTATTTTTTATATAATAATAATTTTTAATTAAAAATGAAAACCAGTAAATTTTTAATAATTAAATTTTGGTATTTGAAATCGATTTACAGCAGCCCCACTAGTGAAAGGAGTGGAACTAAATCAATTGCTTTCATTTACCCTAAGTCAATGAACGGATGCTGACAATACGTGGATGCTGATGTTAATACAGGGTTTAATGATCTGATATTGCAGTCCGCGTTGATCTCTGATGTCTCCATCCAATTCAGAACAACAGGACGACCACTATTTCATCACACAAGATGACTAATTTTGTTCTTTGCGTTTTTGCCGTCTGACTGCCCTCTGTTCACACATAATAATTATGTTGACAGCCATCGGTTTTTACCTAATAATTGGACAATCAGATAGATTATACCCACTGGATCCGACAGATAGTTGTGAATTATGAAATAACTTTAATGGAGTAGGCCAGAATTCAAATTTTAAGGTTGGCAGTTAGGTATATGATCAAAGTTTTTTTTCAATAATTAAAAAAAAAAAAATTGTTTTTAGAGGTAGTTATCAATATTTTTTAAATGTATGAATTAAATTAAAATAATAGAGTAAAGATTTCTACATTTATTCATATTAATAAAAGATTTTTAGATGGAATTGTGTATAAGATTATTATTTTATTCAATATTTTGGGAGGGCACTCTATCCATTGTCAAGCACTAGAATTAAAATATTTTTAATAATAGGTGTAATGTCCACCAAAAAGGAATAATAATTCTAGATACACACTAAAATTTTCTACAAATTAAATTAAAATATTTTCCTTTTTCTTTTTTCTTCTTTATTATATCTAATATATGATATTTTGTAATAAATAATTATATAATTTATTAATAACTCAATAAATTTAAAAATACTTTTTAATTAAAAAAAAAAAACAATTTTAGATCTTATACTTTTGTGATTTATATCAATAATAAGTTTGTCTTACGTCCATAAGACAAACTTATTATTAAAACAATTTTTTAAGTTAAATCTTAAACATACACATAATATATAAAATTTCTGAAATAAATATGCTTATCAATGTTTTTAGAATATGTCAATTATCGAAGTTTTTAGAATATGTCAATTAAATTGAATAAATATTTATACTTTTAATAATATTTATCTTTATTTTTTATTTTTGATATAATTTTTAAAAAATTAGACAAGTATTTTTTTTTTCTACTTTTATTAAATTATCATATATTAATAATTTTAGAATTATTAAATTTATGCTTCTGTGATCCATATCAAGTTTTTGAGACATGTTTTGGCGAGAATTATATCAAAATTCATTTTTCAAGGTGAAGAATCACATCACGACAACAAGTTAAATAGAGAGAATGGTGATTGATCGTGAGGACAAGGTGAATAATCACATCACGACAATAAGTTAAATAGAGAGAATGATCACTCCAACGACTAGAATTTCTATGTCTCGATTGTTTAGTGTTTGGAACTAATCCCACATCATTTTATGAATCGATGTTTCCAGTCTATAAAAAGAATCATCATGAGGATAATACCTAATAATAAGCAATGATTAATAATAATGATAATTTTAATTTTAATTCCAATAATTCTAATTCTAATGATAATTTTAATTTTAATTTTAACACCTTTTTGGTATCTTACTAATTTATCCTTATTATTCAAATAAAAGTAAAAATATAACTTATTAGTTGGTGGACTTTTTCCATTCATTTATTTCCTTCATTCCATATAATTCTCCTACATCTCACGCTCTTTTCTATAGGTATTATCCTAATGATGAGTCTTGTTATAGGCTAAAAACGTCCATTCATAAAATAGCTACTATGGGATTAGTTCCAAACACTAAACAATCACATGATCACCTCCACACAAAATATTCAAACAATTTGTATGTCATTATTCAAGTATATTTCATTCTTGATATTGATTAAATAGATAACTTAGTCTAAAATTTACTTCATAATTTAGAATAACTTAGTAATTTTTAGAATTTATTTTTTGTTTCTTTTCTAATGATAAGTGACTAACCATATTTAAATATAATTATAGTTATCATGTTAATAAAATAGGATGGTATGTTTCACATTATTTTCGCATCTAGCTGAATTAAATGATATTTTCTTTAATTCTCAAAGAGTTATTCTGCCGATTAAAAAAGTCATGGTCACTCAAAATGCTTCGATTTGTATTTATTCTAAATAAAAATAATAAAAAACACACATAAAGTATAAGTGATCTAAGATAACAATTATCATTTAAAGGATATGTTGTCGTTGCAACAAAAACCCTCCAATTTTTTTTCCTATGTCGATATTGGAGCCTATGCTAACTGTCGTTTCAAGCCCCCATGTCTCATCATGTGGTTTGAATTGTTATCTGAGTGTTTTCTCCTACTGTCGAATCCTTCTAAGTAAATGTGTTTCAAGTGTCATCACTTAATCATTAGAAGCATTTGAGTTAGGAAAGTCTATGGTTAGGTGAACTCTTGATCTTTCTTGACTTATGAAATTTCCTTCTAGCCGTGCACACACTAAAAACAGACACAGAAAAGCAAAAAAAACCAAGAAAAAAGCAAAAAAATATCTCAAAAAATAAAAAGCGCACTTTGTGTTGACGAAGGCTTGTACTTGAGGTGAACACACCTTCTTCGTGCTTTGAAAGTGTAGCGTACTAATGCACACTCCTTCATGATGAAGACTTGTTCCCTATCCAGTTGCATGCAGGATCCAACTTGTTCCATAAGGGTGCACTCCTCGAAAATAGGAACCACCTTAACTCCTTGTTAACTAATCCTTTTAACCGACGATAAGTGGCACTCATACATGAGTTAGTTTTTCATGTTGATTTCTTTAAATAAACTCATCTAATCATTCCTTCATCATCATTTCATCTGAGTGCACAACTAGAGAATCATTAATCATTTCATCAACTAGTGCAGCAAGTAAGTTTGCATGCTCAAATCTTTACTATTTTTTGTCATTTCAGTGTCAAATATTGCTTTGTTCTATGTTGATTTCTTATTTTGTAGTGTGTTTGTTGGCGTTTTAGATCGATCTTCACCTTGCAAGTGTTCATTTATCGTCGCATGCAAGAGACCTTTCACATTCTTGAAACTCTTACTCTTCCATCATGCAAATCATTCATCTCCTCATCGTAGCATCAAATTCTATTTTTTGTACTTGTTTCTTGGCTCTTTTCAAGAAGAGTGCACTCCCTAAGCTCGAAGCTCCTTAAGTCTTGAACAATGCACCTTGTTCATCCCAATTTTCCTCTTGGGTGCATCACGAAGGCATGAATCTTTTCCCTTCAACCCTTCGAAGTTCTACAATGCATCCTCTTTGCCTTAGGGCACATGGGCACATCATGAAGGCACGAAGCCTCATCATGCAGCCCTTCAACATGCAACATTGTGCCCTTCTTTGTCTTGAGTGCATAGGCATACTTTGAAACCTTAAGATACATTTTCCTCATCCTTCATCTGTTCGGAGTGTGCCTGTTGGTGGGCCCCAGTATTGCAGCAATAATTCTGCAACTCCTGGGACTCCCTTCTTTAATTTTATCAACCCGGTAGTTCATAACAAACTTGGAAGCGACGGTGTTGTATGCACAAGTACTAGCTCTTCGTGGAGCTGTCACTTGGTCAGCTGGCATAAGTCCACTGGGGGCTTAAGCCAACTTCTATGAGCTCTGAGAAGAAGCTTTTTAATTGATGGATGAAAGATAACTCAAATGAAGCTAATCTACTTGTAGAAAGAAACTGAAAAGCTGAAAGGAAATGTAAACCCTAGCAAACCCTAATTTTATCAACTAGACCTACTGATGCGAAAAAGAGGATGCAAGCTACTGAAAGAGATGCCATTGACTTCTAGGATGGTAAAATGCATGTGTCTAAGTTATCACTATCTGAAGAAAACATCTTTTTGTATTTTTGAATAAGTTGTCAGAATTATCATGCATGTGCTTTCACTGTTTTTGACTGTGTAGAGGTGGATCGGCGAGAGGAAATGCTTGGAAGAGGTCGGGAAGGTTCAGAGAGGGCCTAAGGGGTCCCTAACACCCTTCCTGAGAGTTTCACAGAGTTTGGCTATCAACAAACCTCATTCGTGAGATTCTACAGGAAGTCTGCGGGGGTTCTACAGGATGTTCTGGAATTTCTACAGGATGTTCTGTGATTTTCTACAGGATGTTCAGAAATGGGATTTTGGAGCATGGATGGAGGGAAAAAGGTGGAGGAATGAGTATGGAGGTGAAATAGGGGTGTAGGGGAGTTCAAGACTTGGTGGACGGAGTTGAGGAGTGGCGTGGATGGTTAGATTTGTTCAAGGAGAGATAAGGCAATGCTACCCAATAATATGGAACGTAGGTCAATGTGAAGGAACATGGCAAAGGTAAGGCAAGGAGCTGAAATGGAGGATGAAGCAAGTAGGTTGGATGGAGTATGGGTAGATGGATAAGTGGTACAGGTGCTCTGCAATTTTTGTTTCCAGCTGAACCAACAAAGACATGCAAGAAATCAAAGACCTAGTTATGCCAACCTAATCTGATCTAGCTAATAGTAAAGAGAATGAACAGAAGCTTTATTTGCAAGGAAACCATATATATTAACTATGCAACGAAGCATTTAAAGATCTGAACATGTAACCAACTTCTGCAAACAAAAATCGTACGCTAGTGATTGCATGGCAAAGCAAAAATAGTGTTTTTTGCGACGGTAAGGTCACTTTGATCGCAGCCCCTGATCCTATGAGGGAGAGGTGATATCAAAGGTGCTCGTTGGCCTTTTTCTGAAGCTTTTTCCTTGTTAATAACCTACCAACTCAATCTGAACATCAAAAGCTACTTTAATAATCAAAAGCAGCCTAAATAACAAAACAAGATTTAAATCTAAATAGCAGATTTTATTCTAAGAATGCAGGAATAACACATAAAAGTAAACAAAGGAGGTACTGGGCACTTGATATGGGCCCAACCCCAAGACCTACAGCCTCCTAAGAGAGATTAGAGTTGGTTCAAAGCTGGATTCATCTTTATTGATCAAAAGAATAGTTACATTCCAAAAGTTGTCTAGAAAGAAAACTTGAAAATGTGCTGAAATGCAGAGCTAAACTACTCCCTAAAGAAAGACTAAAATCGAACTACAAACTAGTTAACTTCTGCCTACAAAGTGACTAACTACTGGCTAACCAAAATTAGGCCCTAAGCCTTCTTATTTATAGAAATTGAGGACCCCAACAGCCCTCCTAAACTTTAGGAACTCAGCTGCCAAAACTTGTAGTTAACAACAGTCCTACTTGACTTGCTTGGCTTCCCTTGTGATAATTGATTTGGTGGCCCTTGAACTCCGAGCTGATGGTGGATAATTCGAGGTAAGGGTGCATAAATGAAGGGGACACCTTCCTACAAATCCACTCCACGAATTTGGCTGCCAAGTGCTCATTTAAACCTTTGATTTTGTCTCAAAATTGACCAAAACACTGCACAAAGTACCCATTAGATTTGTTGGCATAATGATTAACCCAATTCACTCTATTAGCATAAATATAATAAAAAACATGCAATAAACTAATGAGAATGGTGGATTAAGTTGAATTAGGAGGCTGAATGAGCCGATATAATTATCCATTTTTTGGGCTCATCATCACCCCCCTACTGAAAGTGTTGCTCATCCTCTGAGCAACTAATCTATCTCTCCATCTTTGATGGCCCTGGTGGCCTCCCTGTCATGCCAAGCTTCTGAAGTGATGTCCTCTTCTTGGTCATGAAACCATGCTTTTCTCTCTACTTCTTCCCACTACCTGTGCTCCTTTTCCTAGAGAATCCTTAGCTTCCTGTAGAACTGTCTCAGCATCTTGTAGAGAGGCCTTTGTTTCCAACATTTTCATTCTTTCTCTCCAAGTGGATGTCTTCGGGTTTCCCCATTCCTAGGTGATGGATGCCTTTGAGGGAGACTTTTCCTTTTGTGTAGATGAGGTGTCTACAATTGTAATTGGCTCTTTTGACTGTGGTTGGGGTCTGCTAGTTTTTACCTGCATGCTCCTTCTTGCCTTAAAATACATGGGAGGCTCCCTCTTTCACTTCCCTTTTTTCTGTGGAGATGTGCTTAAGGTAGCCAGCATAGCTGCTACCTCCCTGGCTAAAATATCAAACGATTTCTCCTTTTTGTTCCTCTGTTTCCATACTTCCTGTAGAAAGTCCTATGCCAACTATTTTCTGGCTTCCTGTAGAAATGACCTTCTGGCTTCCTGTAGAACCAGCTTGCATTGTTTTGGCCTGCTTGGCTGGGGGTGCCTTCTCCTTTAGTTTTGTTGTGGCTACCTTGGGTGTGCCCTTGCTTGCTTGGACTTTTTTAGTCCTCTCTGCCCTGATTTGCAATCGTTTCTCCCTTGGTGTCTGTGTCATTTTTCCACCCACAATTTTGGTCTCAGTAGCTTGGCCTTTCTCTTGTTTCTCTTCTTGTCCTTGCTGTGGTGGTCTGCCCTGGGTTTCTTGACCCTTGACTTTCTCTTCTTCCTTAATGTGCTTGTTCTCCTCACTGCTGGAGGAAGTGAGTTCCTCGGCCAGAATTCAAATATCATCATCCTTGGACATATTGCGAAAATCTCCCAAGAGAGAGGGATAGTGTAGGTATGGAGGGAATCTGCTACTAGAATCTTGATAAGCCCATGATGGGCCAGCTGGTCTGGTGTCCCTTCCTTCAGTTTTGTGCCACACTCAATCAATGATTGTAGGAGGAAGTAGGGGATGCTTAACTTTTGTTCTGTGGGTAAATCCATCTTATGCCCGAGTTCAGTTAGCAACCGGAGGTGATAACCATATACAATACTGAACCATCCCTCATAGGTAATATATTTCATGATCTGAAGGCTGACCTCGCTCCAAAATGGCTGTAGGCTGGCTCTCCGGACACCATTCTTATCCTCTGAAAACTGTTCCTCTAGTAGGAAGAATTCCTTTTTGGCCTTTTGGCCCAATTTCCTTTCCTCTTTATCCCAGGGTATCCCCAATGGCAGATCAATGACTCGAATAATGAGTTGTGGGGTGAGCTTTAGGGTCAACCCTTTGAAATTTACAGTGGCTAGTGTCTTTGATTTAGGCTGCAGGGACCTTAGGAACTCCTTTGTTATCTCATCATCGTGACCTTGAATTCTGTCACAGAAGGTCATCCAATTTGCATGGGTAAATAGGTCTACCATCTTAGGAGTTTCTCGGAATTTCTTGGAATCCGAGGGTTCCTTTCTGATAAACCCTCCTGGCATGGTGAAAAATGCTTTGTTTTGGCTTGTGCTCTGATCAAAAGGGGAATTCTATGTATGGTTTCCTCCCCAGAACGTTGAAGATAGTATCCCTCAGGTGTTTATAGGTCACTTTGTATCAATTCCCTGGTTACAATGTTGTTGCTGCCCAAAACTCGATTGTCAAAAGGGAATTAGGCTCTTATAGACAGAGTGTAGAGCTTAATATTTATCCCCAACCACATAAAAATAACATTCTTTACGCAGAGGCTTACCCTTACAGTGGTTTTATCGTTTCTGTAGGAGGAATTTGCTAATAGGAACCGTGGAGGAGAATTAGACGCAGAATCCACTGAAAAATTCCATGTATCACACATGCAACCACTATTCTTGAACCACAGGCAGACTTTCTTTTAATTCTCCTACTCCAGCACGTTTAATTCACCACCTTTCGAAATATTATGCATAGGAATGGTGTGTTCGAACCTACCTCTCTTCAAAATTCCAATTTCGATGCAGACAGTCCAGGTTTCTCTGTTATGTCGTGTTTCCTATAGAGCTCCTTCCTGTAGGACGTCGATAAGCAAGAGAGTTTAAAAAATGGCTGAGAAATCTTGGTTTGTTGCTATGGAGCTGGTATGGAGCTTGTTGCAGCTGCAAGGATGATGATAAACCGTAAAAAAATAGAGGTGAGAGTTCGATTGGCTGTTTTATGGAGATTTCCGTTGATGGAGGGTGAACTGGCCACTGCACGTTGGCCCCATGCAGAATGTTGGTCCCCACTGCAGTGTTTAACTATTTGTTCTCTGCCTGTAATCACATCCATCAATCACGCTGAAGCTTAAATGGTCACCACTACCTGTTTCCAGATTTCCTCCTGAGATGGCTGAGCAAACGTGTCGTATTCACCGATCGAGTGCTGTTTAAACTGGATGAGGGTGGCTAGTTAACTGGCCACCGATTTTTTTAATCACAACCATCTCATTGTTGAAGTACTTTTCAAATTACATTCATGCAATCAGAGGAACGAGTTTAGTCACGTACCTGGAAGTCGAATGTGGTTGCTGTGAGGTGCTTTTTGCCGCTGCATGCATTTGTTTCTATAGTTGCATGATGGATTGGTTGCTGATTCATGGTTGTTTTTCTTGTGCAGGTATCCTCTGGTTGGATCTATGCTATAGGAATTTGTTTCCACGTTCAGATATGCACCCTCAAACCGCTGATGTTGAATTTCCACAGGACAAAAACTTGTTTTCGCCATTGCTCCCGAATGATAGATCGGATCGATCTAAAACTTTCTTAGCATGTTCCTATCATCATTATGCACCTCCCATAGCAAAATTGTGATCAATGGATGCACATATTTTGAGAAAAATGGAAAATGGCTGAATATTACAGAGATTAATTTCTTGGAAACCGTGCATCAGAATTGGCTGAAACTGCTTGGGTAGGTTACTATCACCCATATGCATCTCCCCATGAAACAAGTTTTGAAACGGATGTACGGATGTGGAGAAAATGCAAAAATGGCTGAAGGTGATGGAGGCTAATTTCTTGGAAACTGTGCACTGGAATTGGCTGAAATTGCTCGAGCATGTTGCCATCATCCCTATACAACTCCTTGTAAAATTGTTTTGTAAATGGATGCATGGTTTTCAAGTTATGAAAAACACAAATTATGTTCTATGTATTTTTTCTTCAAAGCATTCTGCAAGTTTTTGCATGGAAAGAAAAACTGAGCTTTCGTTGTGATGTAGGCATGGAGATGATGGAGGAGGAGTCTGAAAATTTCAGGAGGACTTTTGAACCTTTGAGGAAGCTATCATGTTCGCCAAACTACCTTTTTGCAATCCATTTTTAGCTTCTTGTAATTTCTACAGGAACTTTCTGTAGAAAACACAGTTTTCATAAAAGAAGCACAATGAGGTGGAAAAAATGATGGAAAAGGGTGAGGGATGGAAACATGGATGTGTACAGGCCTCATGGACATATTTCTAGCCTTTGGGTCCTCTTCAGAGATCAATTTGGCTTTTTTTGTAAGCTTCCTGTAGAAGACACAGAACTTCCTGTAGAAAACACAATTTTCATGAAAGAAGCACAATGAGGTGGAAAAGATGATGAAAAAGGGTGAGGAATGGAAACATGGATGCTTGCAGGCCTAATCAATAGATTCCAAGCTTTAGTTTCCCTTCCAAAATCGAATCTGGCTGCCTGAAGGTTCTACAGGATGTTTCCTGTAGAAATACAGAACTTCCTGTAGAAACGCCTGTAGCTTTCTGTAGAAAAGCCTGTAGCTTCCTATAGAAAGCTCAGAACTTCCTGTAGAAGGCCCAATCTCAACCCGAATGTGACCAAATCCTAGGAGATGTGAGTGGCCATGAAGGGGGTGTCTGAAGGGGTGTCCTTGAGCCTGGTACGGACTCTTGTCCTCGTTTTGCACGCCCCTCTTTTCTTGCAATGTATTCCCTGCAACCTTCAATTACTTTAGAAAGATTAGGCCTGATTTCTTTTTTCTCTTTTTTTCTTTTTTTTTTTCTTCTTCTTTTTGTTGAAAACAACTAGGGCGCCTCATGGAGGTTTTCACCCTAATTGCCTGCCCTGGGCGCCTCCAAGGGAGGTTTTCAATCAATGAGCCAATCTAAGGCGCCTCCGAGGAGGTTTTCACCTTAGATTTTTCCTCTTATTTCCATTTTTTTCATTTTTTTTTTCTCTACCCTACCCTACTTGAAAAACAAAATCGTTCTCAAGTATAAGAATACTTCTAATGGAGCCATGTGCACATCGAGATTAGAGACAAAAATGATGTGGAGGCTTGAAATGCATGCTTTGATAGGTATTCGGATCTCAGAGACCAAATGATTTGACTTTGAAGGGATTAAACATAGCTGAAGAAGAGAGTACTGCTACAACTTAGTGACCATCTGAAACCATATCTCAATATAGCTGTGATATCCTTGGTCGTTTTGCTGACCTGGATCATTCTCCATATCTTCTTCTATCATGACCTTCACATCTTCCTCTTTTTGTTGAGTTTTCTCTTGAGTACATGGAAGATTTGATGGTAACCATGAGGGAGCTTTCTTGATCTCTGCTTCTGATGTCTTCTCTTCATCAAGTGCAGCCCATGGTGCTTTGATCTCCTCTTTTGAATCTTATTTTGCCTTTGGTCCTTCAATGCTGTCAATATAATCTCTGTTTTACAACACTCTTCCTAAGCTATGGTGAAGATCATTGAGCTCAAGAGGAGTCATTTGGACATGTTGTGCCTTAGCTTTGGAAATGGGTTGAGCTACTCCATTGTATGGGTTTGGAAATGGTGGTATGGGTAGTTGAGTGGGGGTGTAGATTTGAGATGGATGCGGATGGGGTTGTGGATGGGCAGGTGGTGGAGGCAAAGGAGCGGGAGGAGAGTTGTATTGGGGCATCGACCCCTGATGAGGTGCATTCCACTGAGGCTATGGCTGAGCATAAGAGTGAAACGAATGAGCAGCTGGTTGGGCATAATATGGATCTATGAAGGAACAAGGAGGAGGTGTGAACCAGGAAAGATGAGCAGGGGGACCCCAAGAAGGCATGGAAGTGGCTTGATACGGGTTATAATAGGTCTGGGATGTCTCTTGCATTCCTTGCTGGTAGGGTATGGGTCCATGTGGCCTCTTTTGGTTCATATAATAGAGTGATTCAGTGGCTCCTTTGGCTCTTTGATATGCAGCTTTAAGTTTAGGCAAGGAAGGGCACTGATTCGTAGGATGGTATTCTTCACAAACAAAACACACTTCTAGGGAGTGCATTGGACATTCGTTCCTAGGATGCTTTCTAGTGCAACTGGGACAAAAAATGACCAAAGCCCTCTTGGCTTCCTATTCCTTCTTTTGGATATGTAAGGTATCCAATTACATGGCAAGAAATTGCCTCATATCGCTCTTGAAATCTTCCGTCTGATTTGCAAATTCATTTTTGGATAAGGTACTACTCCAAACATTTCTGCTTGTAGCCATTTTCTCCAGAGGAATGTTTCCTTCTTCTTCTCCCCTTGAGGTTCTTCAAATATGTCTTGCTGTCCACCTAAGGGTTTTTTAATCACAACCATCAAAGAAGAGAGAAGGTTGGCTGTGTGAAACAGTGGGGGTGTTGTGCAATCATTTTTCTAAATTATCTCTACTCCTACAAGGCATGAAAGAAAATCTTTTTGGTTGATTTTTGTTTTTTTTCTACTTGTACCTGCAAAACTAAAATAGATTGAACTGCAACTAACTATCTTGCTCAAATGAAAATGCAGAATTTAAAGGAAAGCAGGAAAGGACTAATCTATTTTGTCGAAATGAAATTGCAGGAATGAAATGCTAAGCTACGTTTGCGGAATTGAAATGCTAATCTACGCTTGCAGAATTGAAATGCTAATCTATGAAAGCAGGAAATGTCTACTCTACTTTTGCGGAAATGAAATTGCAGAATGGAAATGAAATAAACTACTTAGCAGAAGGTTGTAGTAGAAATTAGAAGAAAAGCAGCAATCACCAATACTCTGACGCTTCCCCAGCAACGACGACAAAAAGAGTGGTGGGCCCCAGTATTGCAGCAATAATGCTACAACTCCTGGGACTTCCTTCTTTAATTTTATCAACTCGGTAGTTCGTAACAAACTTGGAAGTGACGGTGCTGTATGCACAAGTACTAACTCTTACCGCAGTTGTCACTTGGTCAGTTGGCACAAGTCCACTAGGGGCTTAAGCCAACTTCTATGAGCTCTGAGAAGAAGATTTTTAACTGATGGATGAAAGCTAACTCAAAGGAAGCTAATCTACTTGTAGAAAGAAACTGAAAAGCTGAAAGGAAATGTAAACCCTAGCAAACCCTAATCTTACCAGCTAGCCCTACTGATACGAAAAAGAGGATGCAAGCTACTGAAAGAGATGCCATTGACTTCTAGGAAGGTAAAATGCATGTGTCTAAGTTATCACTATCTGAAGAAAACATCTTTTTGTATTTTCGAATAAGTTGTCAGAATTATCATGCATGTGCTTTCACTGTTTTTGACTGTGTAGAGGTGGATCAGGGAGAGAAAATGCTTGGAAGAGGTCGGGAAGGTTCAGAGAGGGCCTAAGGGGTCCCTAACATCCTTCCAGAAAGTTTCATAGATTTTGGCTATCGAGAAACCTCATTCGTGAGCTTCTACAGGAAGTCTGCAGGGGTTCTACAGGGTGTTCTGGAATTTCTACAGGATGTTCTGTGATTTTCTACAGTATGTTCAGAAATGGGATTTTGGAGCATGGATGGAGGGAAAAAGGTGGAGGAATGAGTATGGAGGTTAAATAGGGGTGTAGGGGAGTTCAAGACTTGGTGGATGGAGTTAAGGAGTGGCGTGGATGGTTGGATTTGTTCAAGGAGAGATAAGGCAATGCTACCCAATAATATGGAAAGCAGGTCAACGTGAAGGAACGTGGAAAAGGTAAGGCAAGGAGCTCAAATGGAGGATGAAGTAGGTAGGTTGGATGGAGTATGGGTAGATGGAGAAGTGGTATAGGTGCTCTGCAATTTGTGTTTCCAACTGAACCAACAAAGACTTGCAAGAAATCAAAGACCTAGTTATGCCAACCTAATCTGATCTAGCTAACAATAAAGAGAATGAAGAGAAGCTTTATTTGCAAGGAAACCATATATATTAACTATGCAAGGAAGCATTCAAAGATATGAACATGTAGCCAACTTCTGCAAACGAAAATCGTACACTAGTGATTGCATGGCAAAGTAAAAATAGTGTTTTTTTTGGGGCAGCAAGGTCACTTTGATCCCAGCTCCTGATCCTATGAGGGAAAGGTGAAATAAAAGGCATTCGTTGGCCTTTTTTTGAAGCATTTTCCCTGTTAATAGCTTACCAACTCAATCTGAACATCAAAAGCTACTTTAATCATCAAAACCAACCTATATAACAAAACAAGATTTAAATGTAAATAGTAGATTTTATCCTAAGAATGCAGCAATAACACATAAAAGTAAGCAAAGGAGGTATTGGGAACTTGAGATGGACCCAACCCCAAGAGCTACAGCCTCCTAAGAGAGATTAGAGCTGGTGCAAAGCTGGATTCATCTTTATTGATCAAAAGAATAGTTACATTCCAAAAACTATCCAAAAAGAAAACTTGAAAATGTGCTGAAATGCAGAGCTAAACTACTGCCTAAAGAAAGACTAAAATCGAACTACAAACTAGCTAAATTCTGCCTACAAAGTGACTAACTACTGGCTAACGAAAATGAGGCCCTAAGCCTTCTTATTTATACAAATTGAGGACCCCAACAACCCTCCTAAACTTTAGGAACTCGGCTGCCAAAACTTGTAGTTAACAACAATCCTACTTGACTTGCTTGGTTGCCCTTGTGATAATTGATTTGGTGGCCCTTGAACTCCGAGCTGATGGTGGAGAATTCGAGGTAAGGGCCCATAAATGAAGGGGACACCTTCCTACAATCCTCTCCATGAATTGGCTGCCAAGTGCTCATTTAAACCTTTGATTTTGTCTCAAAATTGACCAAAACACTGCACAAAGTACCCATTAGACTTGTTGGCATAATGACTAACCCAATTCACTCTATTAGCATAAATATAATAAAAAACGTGCAATAAACTAATGAGAATGGTGGATTAAGTTGAATTAGGAGGCTGAATGAGCCCATATAATTATCCATTTTTGGGGCTCATCACCTGTGTGCCCTCCTTGTTTCTCTGGGTCTATGGGCGCATAGGAAAGACCTAAAGCCATATTTTCTCATTTATTTGATTCTTCAGGGTGCTATAGTGCGCCTTGATTGATGTTTTCCTCTTTCTTAAGTGCACGAAGCCTCGAATGATCATGCATATCTCTTAATGCGTTGAGAGTCCACCCTCCTAGTTTGCATGTGTATTTTTTCTTGCATGCAAGTTATTTTTTGCTGCCATTCATAGTTTTTTGCTGCTATATCATTTGTTCTGACTCTTTGAATGTGATTTACAAATATTGCTGCATATTTAGTTGTTATAAGCTAATCTTGTCACTATGAGTGTGATTCCTCAGGCAAGTGTTTGTGCTACAAGTGTTGACACTATGTCATCATCTGTTGGAGACATGTCGTCATGCAAAGTAGCCTTTAGAGAAATTTCAGGAGCAAGCACAGATGAGTCGCTTAAAGTTACGAAATCCAATATTCCTATATATGTGAACACTTAGTTTTTTATTGACAAGAAGACAAAGGTTACCTGAAGCAAGATCTATAACACGTTCATGAAAGAGACATTTCCTAAGGAACTAGAAGATGTGGATTGATATATAAACGTTAAGAAGTCTAGGATATACAGACGTAATACAAGATGCTCAAGCCCAATGAATATGCAAACGATTCCTTTCACAAAAGATGGGCTACCCTCGATACAACTGATGTTATCAAGCAATGGTGTTGAGAACTGGCAAGTTCACCATTGCCGAACAACAATTCATCGAATAAATATCTTAAGAGACCTATATCAGTATTTGGTAGCTATGTATTGTCGAATGTTTGGGCATAAGAATGCTGAAGTGTTCCAAGAGAACTGGATATATAATCTCAATCTGGTGGTGAACTGTGGAAGGGATTTTATTTGGGTGGATATATTATCATTTGAGTTGCAGCAACAGGTGGGGTGGGTTAAAGCATCTTTGCAAGAAAATCAAGCTCCATAATTTTAAATGTCTGCATATCTCTTGGACAAAATTTGTGCATGATATGCATTACTGAAGCTATAGTGGAACAAGACTCCTATAGACAAGTTCCCAGTTTATGTCCATTGTAGGGTGTCTCTAGAATGGAGCTTCAGAGCTTCATATGACAGATTGGTCGAACACTTATTTACAACCATTTTTGTCTTGATATTCGACACCGAACCACCATGCATGATAGATCAAGTGAAGTAGTCAATTAAAGATATTTCAGACTTGTTTTCAGCTCCCGAGGGAAGTTAGATCAAATTATTCGGATGTCAAACAACCCTCATCTTATGCTGCAATGTGAAAAACAAGGTGGTCATATAGGAGGTGGCAAATCAGTTGGATAGGGGAATGTCAAGAACCCTTCATAGGAGAAAGAATGCCCCTTGGCTCATATTTCCATTAAGGATCAGATTATATGAATTAAAGAGTCATAGAACATTGGAAATCAAAATTGAAGAGCTTCACCACCTACACTTCTCCACCAAATATTTCCATGCATATGATCCTAGGCGAATTGTTAGGCAACATTGTGAAAGGATCAGGCATAATACACAATATTCATAAATATACCAATCAGAGGATGAAAATATAAAGAACTGGTATAATGCCATAATCAAGACACATCTAGCCATGAACACCAATTCACCTCACAATACACCAACTCAGGAATTGCAGCAGCAAGAATAGGAGGAGGAAACCACACCTCAAGTAAATAAGTTAGCACCTAGGAAATGTATCAGGTACTCATTGGGTGAGAGAAACAAAAAATGGAAAGTTGATCCTTTAAACAGAGGAGCTACACAAAAAAATATAGAGAGGAGAGAAGCAGAAGAAGACGAAGAAGAAGAAGAAGAGAGCAAGATGCAGGATGCTATGCTTGAGAAGCAACTGGTAGAAGAAGAAGAAAGGAGACATATAGATGAAGAACAACAGAGGCAGTCTTAGGAGGAGGAAGTAGCACAGAGGACGGAGGAATAATATTTAACTCATGAACTGGAGGAGGAATAATATGAGGAAGAGGATACCATCCAAACCATGGATGGTGAACCCAGTACTCTAGGTGAACAACCACTCAGAGGAGGACATATTCCATTCAGAGAGAAGGGGATTACACCTCCACCATCAGACATGGGAAATAAAGGCATAGGTACTTTCCCAATGATCCTTAGAAATCAGTCTCAATGGCGACAAAAAAGGTGATCTCCTCTAACACTAAAATAAATTTGAGGGTAGTTATGGTAGTAAATGTTGCATTTTCTACAATGACACAATATAACTCAGAGAATTTTCTACATGAGAATGCGAGGTTGAGAAGAGAGCTTGGTGTAACAAAGCAACAAGTAGAGCATCTTGCAACTGATAATAAATTGTTATCACATAACTCCAACATCACAGAATGGCATTCAACCATGCTAGATGAATTGGGATTGATGGAGGATACCATGGCATAATTATACGATGAGATGATACTTATATAGTAGGTCATGGCTCTTCTCGCTGGCATTCTGAAGAATGCACAAGAATTGGTGAAACTCCTGAAGATAGAATCCAGAGCAGTTGAATAGATGCATCACTGGACTTCCAAATATCCAAATGCCCTGGAGCATTTGGAAAATAAGGATAAGCTCTCTATAGAAATAGATAGAGTGCAATTGAGACTCAACTTACAAAAGTACTCACATTTTGGAGCACAGTCACTTAACACTATTGTTGCATATAATCGATTTCATAATGGGTTTGAATCTCTTACACAAAAGCATAATATTCCCGCTATCATATCGCTTGAAGTGATCAGAGGAAGGGAGGTCGTCCTTCAGGATATCGGAGATTACATTGAAAAATCAAGTAGGTAACAAAACATGAAGGCTTGGAAGTGACGAAATATGTTACTCAATAATATGCCTTTCCACCCATCAAAGTGCACAAGATCTTTATGTTGCTGGTCATATGCATGTGTGATGAGTGTTGTGTGATGGATGATTCGCTTGATGGCATAGTTAGCTGGCATTGATGTCAACTTAATTATGAATAGATATAATTGAGGTGTTTTGGAGATGGATTACACATGCGATGTTGGTTTCAGGTTGGAATGTTGTGTTGGTTGGAGATGTTGTTGTTGCAACAGGTTGGAGAGCTACTCTAGATGTTGCATATGTATCTACAACATGGCTTGGAGACATTAGATTGCTGCTACATGTGATGAGAGGAGGTCAGATACGTTGCTACAGGTCCTAGAGGTGTTTGTACATGTTATGGTTGCTTCTTGAGGAGCTAGAGGTGTTGGTATTGGTACTAAGGTTGGAAGAATAGGTCTTTCATGTCACTTAATTTTTCTTAGCCTATTTCATGAGTTGTAGACTTGATACAGTGGCTTGGAGGAGTGTTCAGGAGTTGAGGAAGATGTTCCATCAAGTGGCAGAGGCTCATGGCTGAATGATTGATGTTTTACCTTAGCTTTAGCCTCATTTACATGAAGGAAAGCCTGTGGGAGCAGCTGGAAGGCTCCAGGCATAGACATAGTAGCCTATGGGAGTGATTATATGCTTAGTCACATGGATACAGTTCTATGGGAGAGTTTGAAGGATTTTCACAAGTTTTGCTCCAGATTTCTCACGCTGCTCAGCTAATGTTTGTGTTGAGGTGATATCCTTGATCATAAATTTTTGGTTTATGATCGAAAAAAGTTCAGGGAACCTCCATAAGCTAATTAAAGTTGAAATATCAAAAAGGAAAGTGGAGTTAGTGTTTGATTAAGCCAATGAGCTAAATCTGGATCAAATCAAGCATATGAACAAGATTATTGAGCTCAATAGTTCTATGTAATTATTAAGTTAAGCACTTAAGTCATCCATATATTGGAGAAATGTCTTTGCTAGTATGATTGATTCATTGGTGTTGTGGAGTGAGTGTAATCCTAGGGAAGAGCATGCAAGCCGTGTGAGTTGTCTATGTTGATTTTATGAACCGGTTTGTAGCTTTAACAACAAATAAATGAAGTTTATTTCATCCATTATATTTATGCAGAATGTGAGGAGTTGATGTGTGGATTGGTGTAGTATCTTGAGGAGTTGTTTTACAGCTAGTGTTGAGTTTTTTGTGTGCAATGTTTGATTGCAGGTAGTGCTGCAAATTTGTTATTCGATCGTGCTTTGATGCTATGTTGTTGTCGTGATCATGTTGAGAAAATTATGAGTCCAGTCTGAAAATATATGAAACGAGGCTCACATGGAGGAAGTGAAGGAAAAAAGGCTTTAGAGTATTCAGTGATTTGGTGAAGTTGGTAGAAGGAAGATATTTCTCCATCCAATAAGATTCGGATAGTACAATGGGTGTTGGGTGAGGATCGTTGATTCTAGGAGCCTTCAATGAATGGTAGTCTGTATATCTGAAAGATAAATAATTTCTTGTATGATAGATGCCAACATACTATGTAGGAGGCCAAGTCTTCCGACTTATGGTTGTAATCTGATCCATGTATATTTGTTCAATAAATAATAAAATATATTGAGCAACGTAACAACAATAAGGGTGGTTTTTCGCACAGTGAAGGGTTTTCCACCATACATACTTGTGTCCATTGTGTTGATTGCTTTTATGGTTGCATGTTTATTTTGATGCTACAATCTATTGTTTTTTGTTTCAGTTTGTGTATGGTTAAATATTAATTAATTGGAGAAAATTCTCATAAGTGCCATCACTACTGAATCACCCCCCACCAGTAGTGGTCTAGTTTCCAACGATTGGTATCAAATCGGGGCTCTCAATTGCAGCTTGATCGCTAAAGAGTGGATCGTGGAGTTTTTTGGTAGAATTTTTGCAAATTTTCCGAAATGGATCAGCAAGGAATTCTAGTACTTCATGAAGGTAAATTTAACTTGGAGGGTAAATTTGGATTCATACTTTTTATTCGTTGATGAATATACTTTTCTATTAGTTGAATATGGAGTTAAAGATAAATCTAATGATTTAGCTAAAGATATTATTTTGAATAGTATTTAAAAATATGATAGCATGCATGTGAAGCATTGTGAGACTGACAAAGAAATGTTGGATAAGTTGTAGAACTTGTATCTTGGAGGAAAATTGCATTTTTTAGAAATGGAGGAAAATGCAAAGAATTCTACTTATGTTGCAATAACAAATAAATCATCCTCACAAAAAGATGATGACACTAGTGATTGTAGGGATAGATCAAGCATCCATTTCAAAAATCTTGAGAAATCAAAGATCATGGCACAAGAAGCATTGATTCAAAGGCTCATGGCAGAAAACAAGGGGTTGGAGGATAAATGCCATAAATTGAAGGGTGAAGCAATTTCTACTAGAGAAGAATTAGAGAAGCTCATATTTAGTGCTCAAGAATCTACAAGAAAATTAGAAAATGTTGGAGCACCTAGTTGCAACAAAAATATTGGGATCCATAAGCCATGCAAGAAGCAACACAATAAGCTAAGAAGGTCCAAGAAGAAGAAGAGAATTTGAAAGTGTTATAACTGTGGATTTCATGGATACATAGCAACAAGTTGCAGAAATGGAGAGATCGATCTCTCTCATTAAAAGGAGAAGCTACATCAAGCATGCATGCAAAGAAGATCTCCATCCATCGGGTATAATAGTCCATTTTATGGTTATTGTTTCTCATGCAATGATTTTGGCCATAGGGTTATTGATTGTTGGGGACATGCAAGGAATAAAAATTGGTTCATCAGAAGATATCAACCTATTCCTCATTTCTTTGGTCACATTAGATGTTTTGTATGTGATAATATTGGCCATAAGGCCAAGGATTGTAAGTTTCCCATGTATTTCATGAGATCCAACTAGAAAGAGGAGAATATGCAAGGCCAGTCACATAAGAAGAAGAAGGACCAACAAAGGAAAGTTTGGAGGAGAGAAGAGCAACAAGGATCTTCCACCAAAAACTAAGCCGGCTTGCTCACTGGGGGAATCATATGGTTCCATTATGAGTTTCGTGAAAATCCTTAATTGTGAAGCCATATGGGAAAGAGTATGAGAAGAAAAATATGCATTTCTAGAGATGCATGTGTTCAGGGGGAATCCCTGAGGTTTGAAGCACTATTTTCATTTCTACTTTATTTCTATTCCAATATGTTTTTAGTTGGAGAAACCATGTACATCTGTTGATTATTTTGGAGCACCTATATGTTTTGGTTTGTATTGATGATAATGATGATATGGAAGCCATGTAGTATTTTTATGCAAATGATCAAGGTGTGATGGGGGATGACACGTTCAGGGGGAGAATTTGTTCTTCCAAATGGATTTGGAATGTTTTGGCATTGTGTTTAGGAGGATTTTTATTGTTGCTGCCACATATTGCATGTTGGATGAGACAATATGGTTGCATGGAAAATTTGGCATTCTATTAGTGTTTTCATTACTAGATCCTAGTCATGCTTTACTATACTTGTTTCTTCTATGGAGATTTGCTATTATTGGCTCACCTACATTGTGCACTTTATGGTTCAAGTTTTTATTCTAGATGCATTAAGTTGTTACTTATGTTTTGTTGGATGGATGAGATATGAGAAGGATAATTGTTATTTCTCATGATATTTTTATTCATGTTGTTGATTTGTATTTGGATGGATGAGAGAGATGATGATATATATTGTTTCTCATATGTGGAGTATACATTATTTGTTGCTCACTGATTTATTGCTTATGCCTCATTGATGATATGTTTCTCACCTATAATGCACATAATTATTTGTTGTTTCTTATGATGTTTTGGCATGATGGATGTTGTTGCTTGGTCTTTGCACTCATGGAGAGATTTCCCATATTACTAGTGTTGTTGTTGCTAACTATTGATGTGCTACTCATAACTTGAGAGATGTATATGTTGCTGCTACACATTGAGAGATTTTGTTGTTTATCATGGAGGTATTATGTTTTGATGCACATGCCTTGTATTGCTGCTTCCATGAGGAGCATATGTTGATGCTCATTGTTGTCATGTACTCATGATATTTCATGTTTTGGGAATTTATTGATGAGATCACAATTGCGTGTCAATATAAAAGCCATGTATTATCATTGTTTCATCCTTTGGGCACATTTCTCATGGAGAGAACCATGGTGTCTAGCATGTCTTTTCATTTACTATGTATGGGTCAATGGAGTCCAAGTCATGTTTCATGATGTGGCACCACTTCATTGGGTGCATGATGTAAACTTGGCTCCATAAAAGTTTTGATTGATGATAGGTATAGTGGAGTCATTTTCCAATTCTATGTACTTGTCATAGCCTTGTACTTAGCAAGAAGGATTATTGCAGCAGCCAGAGTGTATGATTGTAACTCCATTACATGCTTAGAGGGAGCATATTCAGTCTTCAGACATGGCATGGCATTAGCTAGAGACATGATTGGTAGCCAAGGTTTGCGTTTTTGGTCTACATTAGTCTAGTATAAGCATGGTGTTGATTATGATAGGGGGAATTCTCCTCTCTACCGAGACATTATTGATATTGTTTTCAGTGAAAGATTTTGGATTGTTGAGTTAGCCTTGCATGTTGTATTGAGGTTGACATCAATGCCAAAGGGGGAGTTTGTTGGGATTGTAGTGTTTGCATTGATTTCAATAAGTTCTTGGTGTTGCTGGTCATATGCATGTGGTCATGAGTTTTGTGTGATGGATGATTGTCTTGATGGTCTTGTTGGTTGGCATGGATGTCAAGATACCTATGACTTGACCTACTGGAGGTATTTTGGAGATGGATTCCACATGTGATATTGATTTGAGGTTGGCATGTTGTGTTGGTTGGAGATGTTGTTGCTGTAAGAGGTTGGAGAGTGTCTTTAAATGTTTCATATCTCTCTACATACATGTCTTTGAGATATTGGATTTCCTCTAAATGCAATGAGAGGAGGTTGTATGTGTTGGAGGTGCCTCTATCAGTGTTGGAGGTAGTTGTATGACATGATGTTGCTACTACAAGAATTATATATGCTATTACAGGGTTTAGAGATGTTGCTACAAGTCCTGGAGGTGTTTGCATAGGTTATGGTTGTTGCTTGGGGAGATGGAGGCATTAATCTTGGTACTAAGGTTGGAATAATAGGTCTTCCATGTCATTTACTTCTTCTTAGCCTATTTCATCAGTTGTAGAGATGATATTGTCATGTCCCTTCCTAAATTAATTTGTAACAAGACTAATTCTTGCATTTTGGGGGCCAATTTTGGAGATAGTGGGGCCCTTTCAATTTTTATTAGGAGATTATACTTAGGAGAAGTTATTTTATTGTCGTTAAGGTACACGTGGGGACCACCCACACTAGGGAAATACAGACTCCCTAGTTTGGTTTGCATGGAGGTGGGAAATACACACTTGCTTGTTCGGTTTGCATGGAGCTAGTTAAGTGACGGCCCACAATGGAGGTAAAATTGGAGGGAAAACTTCTCCAAAAAATATATATAAGGAAGGAAATTGTCCTCATTCCATTCATCATTTTGGTAATATTGGTTTCCCTTTGGTTACTCGAGCTACTTAGCCAAGTCACTTGTTGTTCATCATGAGTTCTTCAAGCGAAGAGCTCACCCTTTCTTCGAGGGACTTCGAGTGCCATCCTAGGAAGGCTTTATTTCATTTATTTAGGTGGAGGATTCCGATGTCATTCCCAGTGATTGCACCCATCTCTAGGTGGTGTGTATTATTGAAATATGTAGTGAAGAGGAGGCCGAGTTTGGTTGTGGCTTCTTCCAGAGGATTTTGGGTGAAGGATTTTCATAGAGGAGGCATATGAGGATTTTTTTCATTTGGGAGATGTTTTGGAGCTGGAGGAGTGTGCTACTTCGTAGGGTGATTTTTGCACTTCCTAGGCTAGCGTAGAGGCAGCAGTGGGTGTTCACGTGGAGGGTGGAGTATCAGTCCTTGAGGCTAACCTTTACAGCGGAGGTTAAGGGCTCTATTTGGAGAAGTGATTGCTACATTTTCATGAGATTAGAGGAGGGTTTCATTGGGGTTTGTTGCAGGCTATTTTCCAGAGTAGCTTGGAGGGTGCAGGGCATATTGGAGGTCAATTTTGAAAGTTCAAAATTTAGCCAAACCATTTCTAGGTTTTATAGTTTTTCAACAAGGATCCCAAATATAAAGTTTCATAATGTTCTGAGCACTGGAGGTGGGGTTTTCAGTCGTATCTTTGCAATAGATAATGTAGAATTATTAGGAATTACACAGGTCATATTGGAGGCTGAATTTGGTAGGTTGGATTTAGCCAAAACCCTTTCTGGGTTTTTCTGGGTTTTTTGACAAGGATCCTAGATATAAAGTTTGAGCATTTTCTGAGCACCATAAACGAGGTTTCTTGTAGTTCCTTTCGAGCAAGTAGTGTAGTTTATGGGGACAACGCAGAGCATTAGTGGGGCAGTCATTTCGAGCTTCGAGATTATTGTTTTATCACTTGGGTCCTGTCAAGCTTGCCCTTGAGGCAAGCCTAGGTAAATTTCTCCATATTATTGTACTTGATCCATTTCATTAATAAAATGGCTTAGTTGGTTCTCACTTCTTGAGTGTTAATAAGCATTTGCTGATTGTTTTTATTTCTTGTATCACAAACCAATTTTGTTTTGCATAGCATTGTTTATTAAAGTTTGGAACATTACAATGGAATCAAAGCAAGATCTTGGCCCAACTAGGGGAAACTAGCTAGAAGATCATGGTATCTTTGGGTATGAGTGCACAGTGACCGATGAAAGCAAAGATAAACCCATGGCTCAAGGGAAATGTAGTATGCAAAAATTCTGGGGTAGAATTCATTGGGATGATTAGAGGTTGGCCCAGTTGAGGATGGTGAAATACCAAATGCATCCTCACCCTTACAATAGAGACGTTAGAGGTGAGCAGGCCATGGGGGTGTAGTCATCTACATCATGTGGGGAAAGACGACAAAATCAGGGCAGAAAATCTCTTGAAAAGGAGAAAGTAGGACAAAGATAGTTAGAGGGTGAGACTAGTGGGTACTTTTGCTAGTGGAGACCTAGATTTAGATATCAGAAGCCTGAGGAGAAGGTTGAGCATGATGGTGAGAGCCCACATGATGGTGAGAAGAACATCAATATACCCGATGTGGTGCAAGAGTCACCCTTATTAGATACCTCTTTGATAGCCCCAGTTAACACCTTAGCGGAGAGGATAGAGCCATCTAATGAGGAGGTTCCACCAATGGATGAGTTGCTGATATTTTCTAAGGTATCCATAGTTGTGACTGAGTCTGTAGGTGATAGATACCTGTTGTAGTGGCCACAACCACCCTCCAAAATTTTTCCTAGGCTTTTTTTTGGAGCCTCCCTACCAACCATCATCAACAACATGTCTTGCACTATCAAGTACATGAGCTTCAACGGTTTTCTAACATATTTCTAGCCTGTGCATGATAGATTATTTCACTTCCCTCACATGTTATTTCTCCGGACTTGGTCTTGATGTAGGCTGAGAAGCTCCCTCAAGAAATTTCGTAATTCTGGAGGGGAACTAGTCCTCCTTCCATAGATTGTGCAATCTTGATCGGCAACCTATTGGGCTCAGAAACTATGCAATCTTGTCAGTCAACCTTCCTAGTGAAAATTGCGCAATCTGGCCTAGCAAGACTGCTCAACCTAGAAATTGTGCAATTTTGGGTAGTAATAACTGATCCTCCCAGAAATTGTGCAATCCCTCATGGCAGCCAACCTAGCTTCCCCCCAAAAAATACGCAAAAGTTATCCTCAATCAGGAAAGTTGTTGCATGTGCCTTTGGGTTGACCAATTTCACTCGGGACCGACAAAACATTACTTGCATTCATGGGCTGCTTTTTCCCAAAATAGCAAAATCAACATGCAAAAAGCATCCCTAGATTTTAGGTAGCTATTTTTAGTAGCTGGAGGTTGCATGAAAATATCGTTTTAGAAACTTTCCTCCAAGTGCCGCTTTTCCCTAGATTTTTGGCATGCACATCATGAGCCTCAAACATATTTATTTGACGCTTCAGAGCTCACTTCTTCACATTGATCTTGTAGCTCTGACATCCCATAACACATCTAATAGTCTTCGACACATCCATCTTAGCTATTTACGGGTAAGTCCGCTAACTTGTCTTTTGGAGCATTTATGTCGCTTTTTGTGTTTTTTCTTATGTGAGTGTTATCTGCTTGATTCTTGTGAATGCTTGTTTTCGTTTACTTGCATATTAACTTATCCTAGCACTATTTTAGTTTTCGTTAACATCTCATTATTGTCTGACGTTGTTTTGCACAAATGGTCACTGATTAAGTGACTCGTCTCACACACATACATGTTGTTCCATTGTCTGAATCTTGCATTCACTATTTGCATGCATGATCATTCACCTTTGCTTACACTCAGTATCGCCATGCATTCATATCCACATTTTCTTTCAGTTTCCCATCGGCGGGTATGAGCAACCTTGGCGTAGACTCTACCTCATTAAGACAACATTGCACAATTCTAAGAGGGAAGGTTCTACCTTCCTCCCATAAAATGTCCATTTTTTTCCTAGTCACTGTCCTGTAGTCTTGCCTTGCAAAATTCTGAGAAGTAGTGACTGTTGGCCCAAAAAGTTATGCAATGAAGTCCTTGGGCCTACATCACTTACCAGCTGGAATTATGCATTGGATAATCCTGGCACCAAGTAAGCCAGTCTAGATTGTGCATTGCGTAGTTCCAGTAGCTAGCCCACCTCCAGACAGTCCAGACTGCCTTTTGCGCAGTTCCGGTAGTTAGTCTCCTAGCCTCCCAGTGAAAATTGTGCAATTCTTGCCAATCAATCCCTAGGTATGTATCATGTCATTCCTTAAGTTTCCTTTGGTTTTAGCTGAAATATTTATTTCCATGCATGTCACCATGTCTCTAGATATAGCAGGTGTTCGTCCATCGCTCAATAGTTCAGGATCAATGGCCTCAAAGAGAGCAGGATCAAAGGGCACTGACGAAAGTGTAGCTGGAGCAAAAGTTGAGAGAGTGTCTACAAGTTTGTCGATCTATGAAGACATCAAGTTCATTGTAGACAAAGAAATCAAATTGAAATGGAAGGATGTCCATGAAGCATTGTCAGGCACATTTAGGGAAGATCTCGAAGACCGCCAAGTCTATGTGAACATTTACAAATCTGACTTGTACAAGATTGCATGCAGGTATCCCACGTTCCCATACGCAGACATGATAGATTAGATTGTATCACACATTGATCCCGAGATGATAACATTGAGCAGTGTCAGCGGGACTGAGATTTCTACCTTAAGGGCACAATATTATTAGCAGATGTATCATTTGTTGAAGCCAGTGATCAACATGGAGACACCTTTTAGCCTACCCAGCAACAATGCCAACTCCATGGATATCTTGAAGAACTGGGTAAAGGAGCCGGCCAAATTCAGGATGACAGCTAGCCAGATTTACAAGACGAAGATACTACGAAAGGCGTATCAATACTTGGTCATCTTTGCATGTTGCTTGTATGGCCAAGAGAGCATGGAGACCTTCCCGCAAAGTTGGGTGATTGCATTGGACCAACTCGCTAGTGAAGAAAAATCATGCAACTGGTCTGACGTATTGGCTCACAGGCTGAAGGAATAGGTAACTGGAATTTGACAGCCGCCCAAAGGTTAGTAAGAAAAAATCTACATCTCTGCATACAACTTCGATGCAATCTATGCCCATCAGTAGTTCTCGGGCATTATATTTTAACTACAATTTATTATTTTTTAAAATATTAAATATAAATGAGTTGATTATACACCCGCATACTTTAATTAAATTTTTGTTTATATTGTAATTTATTTACCTATTTTTATAAATTTTAATAATTTCACTTCTATTTAATTTTATTTTTTAGTATAAACTATTTTATAAAATTTATTAAACATCTCATCTTATTCCTAAAATAATATTGAATTATTAAACACTTTAACTTGAAATAACTTAATATATAAGTTACATTGAATTTAATACGAACTTGAAAATTTGTCAACAAGGAGACGTAAATGGAAACATTACAATGAATAAATGAATATTTTGTCAACAATAGTTGCTTTCAATTGCCCTAAGTTTCTCTCCACAATAAATCAATGGATGTTGACAATACGGGGATGCTGATCTTAATATATAGGTTTCATGATCTGATATTGCCGTCCGCGTTTATCTCTGAGGTCTCCTCTCAATTCATAACGACGCGACGACTGCTCTTTCATCACAGTCGATGACTAATTTTGTTCATCGCGTTTCTGCCGTCTGGTCTTACCTAGTAACGTGGTTTAATAATTGAATTTTGGGATTTGAAATCAATTGACAGCAGTCCCACTAGTGAAACAAAATCAATTGCTTTCATTTGCCCTAAGTCTCTGTCCAGAATAAATGAACGGATGCTGACCATACGTGGATGCTGATGTTAATACAGGGTTTCGTGATCTGATATTGCAGTCCGCGTTGATCTCTCATGTCTCCATCCAATTCATAACAACACGACAACCACTATTTCATCACACAAGATGACTAATTTTGTTCTTTGCGTTTCTGCCGTTTGACTGCCCTCTGTTCAGGCCACAAGGTGAGCGCACCTTCTTCATGCTTTGAAAGTGTGCCCTACTAATGCACACTCCATGATGAAGACTTGTTCCCTATCTAGTCTGCATGCTTTGAAAGTGTGCCCTACTAATGCACACTCCATGATGAAGACTTGTTCCCTATCTAGTTGCATGCAGGATCCAACTGGTTGCATGAGGGCACACTCTTCGAAAATAGGAACACCTTAACTCCTTGTTAACTAATCCTTTCAACCGATGACAAGTAGCACTCATACATGAGTTAGTTTTTCATGTTGATTTCTTTAAATAAACTCATCTAATCATTCCTTCATCATCATTTCATCTGAGTGCACAACTAGAGAATCATTAATCATTTCATCAACTAGTGCAGCAAGTAAGTTTGCATGCTCAAATCTTTACTATTTTTTGTCATTTCAGTGTCAAATATTGCTTTGTTCTATGTCGATTTCTTATTTTGTAGTGTGTTTGTTGGCGTTTTAGATGGATCTTCACCTTGCAAGTGTTCATTTATCATCGCATGCAAGAGACCTATCACATTCCTGAAACTCTTACTCTTCCATCATGCAGATCATTCATCTCCTCATCGTAGCATCAAATTCTATTTTTTGTACTTGTTTCTTGGCTCTTTTTTCAGAAGAGTGCACTCCCTAAGCTCAAAGCTCCTTAAGTCTCGAACAATGCACCTTGTTCAACCCAATTTTCCTCTTGGGTGCATCACGAAGGCATGAATCTTTTCCCTTCAACCCTTTGAAGTTCTACAATGCATCCTCTTTGCCTTAGGGCACATGGGCATATCACGAAGGCACGAAGCCTCATCATTCAGCCCTTCAACATGCAAAAGTGTGCCCTTCTTTGTCTTGAGTGCATAGGCATACTTTGAAAACCTTAAGATACATTTTCCTCATCCTTCATCTGTTCGCAGTGTGCCTATGCGACCTCCTTGTCTCCCAGGGCGCATGGGCGCATAGGAAAGACCTAAAGCCATCTTCTCTCATTTATTTGACCCTTTACGGTGCTACAGTGCACCTTGATTGACCTTTTCCTCTTTCTTAAGTGTACAAACCCTCGAATGACCATGCATATCTCTTAATGTGTCGAGAGTCCACCCTCCTAGTTTGCATGTGTATTTTTTCTTGCATGCAAGTTAGTTTTTGCTACCATTCATAGTTTTTAATGCTATATCATTTGTTCTGACTCTTTGAACGTGATTTACAAATATTGCTGCATAGTTAGTTGTTTTAAGCTAATCTTGTCACTATGAGTGTGATTCCTCAGGCAGGTGTTTGTCCTACAAGTGTTAACACTATGTCATCATCTGTTGGAGACATGTCATCATGCAAAGTAGCCTTTAGAGAACATTCAGGAGCAAGCACTGATGAGTCGCTTAAAGTTACGAAATCCAATATTCCTATATATGCGAACACTTAGTGTTTTATTGACAAGAAGACAAAGGTTACCTGGAGCAAGATCTATAACACGTTCATGCAAGAGACATTTCCTAAGGAACTAGAAGATGTGGATGCATATATAAACATTAAGAAGTTTAGGATACACAAGATCACATGCAAATACCCAGTCACACCATGTGATGAAGCTATTGAATGGATAGTTACACATATGGATGACTCACACCTTATGCTATGCAATGAAAATGGTGAAGATCTCGCCACTTATTATGGTGAGGATATACAGATGTAATACAAGATGCTCAAGCCCAATGAATATGCAAACGATTGCTTTCACAAAATATGGGCTACCCTCGACACAACCGATGTTATCAAGCAATGGTGTTGAGAACCCGCCAAGTTCGCCATTGCCCAACAACAATTCATCGAATAAATATCTTAAGACACCTATATCAGTATTTGGTAGCTATGTATTATCAAATGTTTGGGCATAATAACACTGAAGTGTTCCAAGAGAACTGGATATATAATCTCAATCTGGTGGTGAACTGTGGAAGAGATTTTATTTGGGTGGATATATTATCATTTGAGTTGCAGCAACAGGTGGGGTGGGTTAAAGCATCTTTGCAAGCAAATCAAGCTCCATAATTTTACATGTCTGCATATCTCTTGGACAAAATTTATGCATGATATGTATTACTGAAGCTATAGTGGAACAGGACTCTTATAGACAAGTTCCCAGTTTATGTCCATTGCAGGGTGTTACTACAATGAAGCTTCAGAGCTTCATATGACAGATTGGTCGAACACTTATTTACAACCATTTTTTTCTTGATATTCGACACCAAACCACCAAGCATGATAGATCAATTGAAGTAGTCACTTAAAGATATTTCAGACTTGTTTTCAGCTCCTGAGGGAAGTTAGATCAAATTCTTTGGATGTCAAACAACCCTCATCTTATGCCGCAATGTGAAAAACAAGGTGGTCATATAGGAGGTAGCAAATCAGTTGGACAAGGGAATGTCAAGAACCCTTCATAGGAGAAAGAAAGCCCCTTGGCCCATATTTCCATTAAGGATCAGATTATATGAATTAAAGAGTCATAGGACATTGGAAATCAAAATTGAAGAGCTTCACCACCTACACTTCTCCACCAAATATTTCCATGCATATGATCCTAGGCGAATTGTTGGGCAACACTGTGAAAGGATCAGGCATAATACACAATATTCATCAATATGCCGACCAGAGGATGAAAATATAAAGCACTGGTATAATGCCACAATCAAGACACATCTAGCCATGAACACTAATTCACCTCACAATACACCAACTCAGGAATTGTAGGATCAAGAATAGGAGGAGGAAACCACACCTCAAGTAAATAAGTTAGCTCCTAGGAAAAGTATCAGGTACTCATTGGGTGAGAGAAACCAAAAATGGAAAGTTGATCCTTTAAACAGAGGAGCTACACAAACAAATCTAGAGAGGAGAGAAGGGGAAGAAGATGAAGAGGAAGAAGAAGAAGAAGAGATCAAGATGCAGGATGCTTTGCTTGAGAAGCAACTAGTAGAAGAAGAAGAAAGGAGACATATAGATGAAGAACGACAGAGGGAGTCTTAGGAGGAGGAAGTAGCACAGAGGATGGAGGAATAATATTTAACTCATGAACTGGAGGAGGAATAATATGAGGAAGAGGATGCCATCCAAACCATGGATGGTGAACCCAATACTCTAGGTGAACAACCAGTTAGAGGAGGACATATTCCATTCAGAGAGAAGGGGATTACATCTACACCATCAGACACAGGAAATAAAGGCATAGGTACTTTCCCAATGATCCTCAGAACTCAGTCTCAATGGCGACAAAAAAGGTGATCTCCTCTAACACTAAAATGAATTTGAGGGTAGTTATGGTAGTAAATATTGCATTCTCTACAACGACACAATATAACTCAGAGAATTTTCTAAATGTGAATGCGAGGTTGAGAAGAGAGCTTGGTGTAACAAAGCAACAAGTAGAGCATCTTGCAACTGATATCAAATGATTGTTATCACAGAACTCCAACATCGCATAATGGCATTCAACCATGCTAGAGGAATTGGGATTTATGGAGGATACCATGGCACAATTATATGATGAGATGATACTTATATAGTAGGTCATGGCTCTTCTCATTGGCATTCTGAAGAATGCACAAGAATTGGTGAAACTCCTGAAGGTAGAAACCAGAGCAATTGAATAGATGCATCAGTGCACTTCCAAATATCCAAATGCCCTGGAGTATTTGGAAAATAAGGATAAGCTCTCTATAGAAATAGATAGAGTGCAATTAAGACTCAACTTACAAAAGTACTCACATTTTGGAGCACAGTCAATTAACACTATTGCTGTATATAACCGATTTCATAATGGGTTTGAGTCTCTTACACAAAAGCATAAGATTCCCGCTATCATATCGTTTGAAGTGATCAGAGGAAGGGAGGTCGTCCTTCAGGATATCAGAGATTACATTGAAAAAATCAAGTAGGTAGCAAAACATGAAGGCTTGGAAGTGACGAAAGATGTTACTCAATAATATGCCTTTGCACCCATCAAAGTGCACAAGATTTTTATGTTGTTGGTCATATGCGTGTGTGATGAGTGTTGTGTGATGGATGATTCACTTGATGGCATGGTTAGTTGGCATTGATGTCAACTTACTTATGAATAGATCTAGTTGAGGTGTTTTGGAGATGGATTCCACATGTGATGTTGGTTTGAGGTTGGAATGTTGTGTTGGTTGGAGATGTTGTTGTTGCAGCAGGTTGGAGAGCTGCTCTAGATGCTACATATGTATCTACAACATGGCTTAGAGACATTAGATTGCTGATACATGTGATGAGAGGAGGTTGTATGTGTTGGAGGTTCCTCTATTAGTTTTGGAGGCAATTGTATGACATGATGTTGCTACTATAGGAATTGGATATGCTATTATAGGGGTCGGATATGTTGCTACAGGTCCTAGAGGTATTTGTACATGTTATGGTTGTTTCTTGAGGAGTTGGAGGTGTTGGTATTGGTACTAAGGTTGGAAGAATAGGTCTTGCATGTCACTTAATTTTTCTTAGCCTATTTCATGAGTTGTAGACTTGATACAGTGGCTTGGAGGAGTGTTCAGGAGTTGAGGAAGATGTTCCATCAGGTGGCAGAGGCTCATGGCTGAAGGATTGATGTTTTACCTTAGCTTTAGCCTCATTTGCATGAAGGGAAGCCTGCGGGAGTGGCTGGAAGGCTCCAGGCATAGGCATAGTAGCCTATGGGAGTGATTATATGCTCAGTCACATGGATACAGTTCTATGGGAGAGTTTGAAGGATTTTCAAAAGTTTTGCTCCAGATTTCTCACACTGCTCAGCTAATGTTTGTGTTGAGGTGATATCCTTGATCATAACTTTTTGGTTTATGATCGAAAAAAATTCGGGGAACCTCCATAAGCTAATTAAAGTTGAAATATCAAAAAGGAAATTAGAGTTAGTGTTTTATTGAGCCAATGAGCTAAATCTGGATCAAATCAAGCATATGAACAAGATTATTGAGCTGAGTAGTTCTATTTAATTATTAAGTTAAGCACTTAAGTCATCCATTTATTGGAGAAATGTCATTGCTATTATGATTGATTCATTGGTGTTGTGGAGTGAGTGTAATCCTTGAGAAGAGCATGCAAGCCATGTGAGTTGTCTATGCTGATTTTATGAACCGGTTTGTAGCTTTAGCAACAAATAAATGAAGTTTATTTCATCCATTATATTTATGCAGTATGTGAGGAGTTGATATGTGGATTGGTGTAGTATTTTGAGGAGTTGTTTTACAGCTAGTGTTGAGTTTTTTGTGTACAGTGTTTGATTGCAGGTAGTGCTGCAAATTTGTTATTCGATCGTGCTTTGATGCTATGCTGTTGTAGTGCTCATGTTGAAAAAATTATGAGTCCAGTCTGAAAATATATGAAACGAGGCTCACACTGAGGAAGTGCGGGAAAAAAGGCTTCAGAGTCTTCAGTGATTTGGTGAAGTTGGTAGAAGGAAGATATTTCTCCATCCAATAGGATTCGGATAGTGCAATGGGAGTTGGGTGAGGATCGTTGATTCTAGGAGCCTTCAATGAATGGTAGTCTATATATCTGAAAGATAAATAATTTCTTGTATGATAGATGCCAACATACTATGTAGGAGGCAAAGTCTTCCAACTTATGGTTGTAATCTGATCCATGTATATTTGTTGAATAAATAGTAAAATATATTGAGCAATGCAACAACAATAAGGGTGTTTTTTCGCACAGTGAAGGGTTTTCCACCATACATACTTGTGTCCATTGTGTTGATTGCTTTTATGGTTGCATGTTTATTTTGATGCTACAATCTATTGTTTTTTGTCTCAGTTTATGTATGGTTAAAGATTAATTAATTGGAGAAAATTTTCAGCTACTGAATCACACCCCCCCCCCCCCCCGAGTTGTGGCCTAGTTTCCAACGATTGGTATCAGAGAGGGGCTCTCAATTGCAGCTTGATCGCTAAAGAGTGGATCCTGGAGTTTTTTGGTAGAATTTTTGCAAATTTTCCGAAATGGATCAGCAAGGAATTCTAATACTTCATGAAGGTAAATTTAACTTGGAGGGTAAATTTGGATTCATACTTTTTTTTCGTTGATGAATATACTTTTCTATCAGTTGAATATGGAGTTAAAGATAAATCTAATGATTTAGCTAAAAATATTATTTTGAATAGTATTTCAAAATCTGATAGCATGCATGTGAAGCATTGTGAGACTGACAAAGAAATGTTGGATAAGTTGTAGAACTTATATCTTGGAGGAAAATTGCATTTTTCAGAAATGGATGAAAATGCAAAGAATTCTACTTATGTTGCAGTAACAAATAAATCATCCTCACAAAAGGATGATGACACTAGTGATTGTAGGGATAGATCAAGCATCCATTTCAAAAATCTTGAGAAATCAAAGATCATGGCACAGGAAGCATTGATTCAAAGACTCATGGCAGAAAACAAGGGGTTGGAGGATAAATGCCATAAATTGAAGGGTGAAGCAATTTATACTAGAGAAGAATTAGAGAAGCTCATATTTAGTGCTCAAGCATCTACAAGAAAATTAGAAAATGTTGGAGCACCTAGTTGCAACAAAAATATTGGGATCCATAAGCCATGCAAGAAGCAACACAACACGCTAAGAAGGTCCAAGAAGAAGAAGAGAATTTGAAAGTGTTATAACTGTGGATTTCATGGATACATAGCAACAAGTTGCAGAAATGGAGAGATCAATCTCTCTCATTAAAAGGAGTAGCCAAAGGAGAAGCTACATCAAGCATGCATGCAAAGAAGATGTCCATCCATCAGGTATAATAGTCCATTTTATGGTTATTGTTTCTCATGCAATGATTTTGGCCATAGGGTTATTGATTGTTGGGGACATGCAAGGAATAAAAATTGGTTCATCAGAAGATATCAACCTATTCCTCATTTCTTTGGTCACATTAGATGTTTTGTATGTGATAATATTGGCCATAAGGCCAAGGATTGTAAGTTTCCCATGTATTTCATGAGATCCAACTAGAAAGAGGAGAATATGCAAGGCCCGTCAAATAAGAAAAAGAAGGACCAACAAAGGAAAGTCTGGAGGAGAGAAGAGCAACAAGGATCTTCCACCAAAAATTAAACCTGCTTGGTCTCGGGGGGATCATATGGTTCCATTATGAGTTTCATGAAAATCCTTAATTGTGAAGCCATATGGGAAAGAGTATGAGAAGGAAAATCTGCATTTCTAGAGACGCATATGTTCAGGGGGAATCCTTGAGGTTTGAAGCACTATTTTCATTTCTACTTTATTTCTATTCCAATATGTTTTTAGTTGGAGAAACCATGTACATCCATTGATTATTTTGGAGCACCTATACGTTTTGGTTTGTATTGATGATAATGACGATATGGAAGCCATGTAGTATTTTTATGCGAATGGTCAAGGTGTGATGAGGGATGACACATTCAGGGGGAGAATTTGTGCTTCCAAATGGATTTGGAATGTTTTGGCATTGTGTTTAGGAGGATTTTTACTATTGCTGCCACATATTGCATGTTGGATGAGTTAATATGGTTGCATGGAAAATTTGGCATTCTATTAGTGTTTTCATTACTAGATCCTAGTCATGTTTTACTATACTTGTTTCTTCCATGGACATTTGCTATTATTGGCTCACCTACATTGTGCACTTTATGGTTCATGTTTTTATTCTAGATGCATTAACTTGTTGCTTATGTTTTGTTGGATGGATGAAATATGAGAAGGATATTTGTTCTTTCTCGTGATATTTTTATTCATGTTGTTGATCTGTATTTGGATGGATGAGAGAGATGATGATATATATTGTTTCTCATATGTGGATTATACATGTTTTGTTGCTCATTGATTTATTGTTTATGCCTCATTGATGATATGTTTCTCACCTATAATGCACATAATTATTTTTTGTTTCTTATGATGTTTTGGCACGATGGATGTTGCTGCTTGGTCTTTGCAATCATGGAGAGATTTCCCATATTACTAGTGTTATTGTTGCTAACTATTGATGTGCTGCTCATAACTTGAGAGATGTATATGTTGTTGCTTCTATGATCAGCTGATATTGTAGGTACACATGTGGAGCATGGTGGTTCCTACTTGTTATCATGATTTTGCTGCAGGATATTTATTGATGGAATGGTGATGGCCAAGGTGTTGATTGGCCATGTACTAGCACATGATATTGATATTTATTTTATGTTGCTGCTACACATTGAGAGATTATGTTATTTATCATGGAGGTATTATGTTTTGATGCACATGCCTTGTATTGCATTGTATTGCTGCTTCCATGAGGAGCATATGTTGATGCTCATTGTTGCCATGTACTCATGATATTTCATGTTTTGGGAATTTATTGATGAGATCACCATTGCATGTCAATATAAAAGCCATGTATTATCATTGTTTCATCCTTTGGGCACATTTCTCATGGAGAGAACCATGGTGTCTAGCATGTCTTGTCATTTACTATGTATGGGTTAATGGAGTCCAAGTCATGTTTCATGATGTGGCACCACTTCATTGGGTGCATGATGTAAACTTGGCTCCATAAAAGTTTTGATTGATGATAGGTATAGTGGAGTCATTTTCCAAGTCTATGTACTTGTCATAGCCCTGTACTTAGTAAGAAGGATTATTGTAGCAGACATAGTGTATGATTGCAACTCCATTACATGCTTAGAGGGAGCATATTCAGTCTTCAGACATGGCATGGAATTAGCTAGAGACATGATTGGTAGCCAAGGTTCCCATTTTTGGTCTACATTAGTCTTGTATAAGCATGGTGTTGATTATGATAGGGGGAATTCTCCTCTCTACCGAAACATTATTGATATTGTTTTCAGTGAAAGATTTTGGATTGTTGAGTTAGCCTTGCATGTTGTATTGAGGTTGACATCAATGCCAAAGGGGAAGTTTGTTGGGATTGTAGTGTTTGCATTGATTTCAATAAGCTCTTGGTGTTGCTGGTCATATGCATGTGGTGATGAGTGTTGTGTGATGGATGATTGTCTTGATGATCTTGTTGGTTGGCATGGATGTCAACATACCTATGACTTGACCTACTGGAGGTATTTTGGAGATGGATTCCACATGTGATGTTGATTTGGGGTTGGCATGTTGTGTTGGTTGGAGATGTTGTTGCTATAAGAGGTTGGACAGTGTCTTTAAATGTTTCATATGTCTCTACATACATGTCTTTGAGACATTGGATTTCTCCTACATGTGAAGAGAGGAGGTTGTATGTGTTGGAGGTGCCTCTATCAGTGTTGGAGGTAGTTGTATGACATGATGTTGATGCTACAAGAATTATATATGCTATTACAGGGATCAGAGATGTTGCTACAGGTCCTGGATGTGTTTGCATAGGTTATGGTTGTTGCTTGGGGAGCTGGAGGCATTAGTCTTGGTACTAAGGTTGGAATAATAGGTCTTCCATGTCATTTACCTCTTCTTAGCCTATTCCATCAGTTGTAGACATGATATTGTCATGTACCTTCCTAAATTAATTTGGAACAAGACTAATTCTTGCATTTTGGGGGCCAATTTCGGAGATAGTGGGGCCCTTTCGATTTTTATTAGGAGATTATACTTAGGAGAAGTTATTTTATTGTGGTTAAACTACACATGGGGACCACCCACATTAGGGAAATACACACTCCCTAGTTTGGTTTGCATGGAGGTGGGAAATACACACTTGCTTGTTCGGTTTGCATAGAGCTAGTTAAGTGAGGGCCCACAATGGAGGTAAAATTGGAGGGAAAACTTCTCCAAAAAATCTATATAAGGAAGGAAAATGTCCTCATTTCGTTCATCTTTTTGGTAATATCAATTTCCCTTTGGTTACTCGAGCTGCTTAGCTGAGTCACTTGTTGTTGATCATGAGTTCTTCAAGTGAAGAGCTCACCCTTTCTTCGAGGGACTTCGAGTGCCATCCTAGGAAGGTTTTATTTCATTTATTTAGGTGGACAATGCCAATGTGATTCCCAGTCATTGCATCCATCTCTAGGTGGTGTGTATTATTGGAATACGTAGTGAAGAGGAGGTCGAGTTTTGTTGTGGCTTCTTCTAGAGGATTTTGGGTGAAGGATTCTCATAAAGGAGGCATATGAGGAGTTTTTTCATTTGGGAGATGTTTTGGAGCTGGGGAGTGTGCTACTTTGTAGGGTGAATTTTGCACTTCCTAGGCTAGCGTAGAGGCAGCAGTGGGTGTTCACGTGGAGGGTGGAGTATCAGTCCTTGAGGCTGAACTTTACAACGGAGGTTAAGGGCTCTATTTGGGGAAGTGATTGCTACATTTTAATGAGATTTCTTGAGGAGGGTTTCATTGGGGTTTGTTGCAGGCTGTTTTCCAAAGTAGCTTTGAGGGTGTGGGGCATACTGGAGGTCGATTTTGAAAGTTCAAAATTTATCCAAACCATTTCTAGGTTTTATAGTTTTTCAACAAGGATCCCAGATATAAAGTTTCATAATGTTCTGAGCACCGGAGGTGAGGTTTTCAGTCGTATCTTTGCAACAGATAGTGTAGAATTATTAGGAATTACACAGGTCATATTGGAGGCTGAATTTGGTAGGTTGGATTTAGCCAAAACCCTTTCTGGGTTTTTCTGGGTTTTTTGACAAGGATCCTAGATATAAAGTTTGAGCATTTTCTGAGCACCATAAACGAGGTTTCATGTAGTTCCTTTTGAGCAAGTAGTGTAGTTTATGGGGACAACGCAGAGCATTAGCGGGGAAGTCATTTCCAGCTTCGAGATTATTGTTTTATCACTTGGGTCCTGTCAAGCTTGCCCTTGAGGCAAGCCTAGGTGAATTTCTCCATATTATTGTACTTGATCCATTTCATTAATAAAATGGCTTAGTTGGTTCTCACTTCTTGAGTGTTAATAAGCATTTGCTGATTGTTTTTATTTCTTGTATCAAAAACGGATTTTGTTTTGCATAGCATTGTTTATTAAAGTTTGGAACATTACAATGGAATCAAAGCAAGATCTTGGTCCAACTAGGGGAAACTAGGTAGAAGATCATGGAAGCTTTGGGTATGAGTGCATAGTGGTTGATGAAACCAAAGATAAACCCTTGGCTCAAGGGAAATGTAGAATGCAAAAATTCTTGGGTAGAATTCATTGGGATGATTAGAGGTTGGCCTAGTTGAGGATGGTGAAATATCAAACGCATCCTCACCCTTACAATAGAGACGTTAGAGGTGAGCAGGCCATGGGGGTGTAGTCATCTACATCATGTGGGGAAAGCTGACAAAATCAGGGCAACAAATCTCTTGAAAAGGAGAAGGTAGGATAGAGATAGTTAGAGGGTGAGACTAGTGGGTACTTTTGCTAGTGGAGACCTAGATTTAGATATCAGAAGCCTGAGGAGAAGGTTGGACATGATGGTGAGAGCCCACATGATGGTGAGGAGAACATTGATATACCCGATGTGGCACAAGATTCACTCTTATTAGATACCTCTTTGATAGCCCCAGTTAACACCTTAGTAGAGAGGATAGAGCCATCTAATGAGGAGGTTTCACCAATGGATGAGATACTGATATTTGCTGAGGTATCCATAGTTGTGATTGAGTCTATAGGGGATAGATACCTGTTGTAGTGGCCACAACCACCCTCCAAAAATTTTCCTTGGCTTTGTTTTGGAGCCTCCCTACCAACCATCATCAACAACATGTCTTGCACTGTCAAGTGCATGAGCTTCAGCGGTTTTCTAAAATATTTCCAACCTATGCATGATAGATTATTTCACTTCCCTCACATGTTGTTTCTCCAGACTTGGTCTTGATGTAGGCTGAGAAGCTCCCACAAGAAATTTCGTAGTTCTGGAGTGGAACTAGTCCTCCTTCCATAGATTGTGCAATCCTGATCGGCAGCCTATTGGGCTAAAAAACTATGCAATCTTGTCAGTCAACCTTCCTAGTGAAAACTACACAATCTGGCCTAGCAAGACTGCTCAACCTAGAAATTGCGCAAATTTGGGTAGTAATAACTGATCCTCTCAGAAATTGTGCAATCCCTCATGGAAGCCAACCGAGCTTCCCCCCAAAAAATACGCAAAAGTTATCCTCAATCAGGAAGGTTGTTGCATGTGCCTTTGGGTTGACCAATTCCACCTGGGACCGAGAAAACTTTACTTGCATTCATGGGCTGTTTTTTCCCAAAATAGCAAAATCAACATGCAAAAAGCATCCCTAGATTTTAGAGAGCTATTTTTGGTAGCTGGAGGTTGCATGCAAAGATCGTTTTAGAAACTTTCCTCCAAGTGCTGCTTTTCCCTAGATTTTTGGTATGCACATCATGAGCCTCAAACATATTTATTTGACGCTTCAGTGCTCACTTCTTCACATTGATCTTGTAGCTCTGACATCCCATAACACATCTAAGAGTCTTCGACACATCCATCTCAGCTATTTACGGGTAAGTCTGCTAACTTGTCTTTTGGAGCATTTTTGTCGCTTTTTGTGTTTTTTCTTATGTGAGTGTTGTCTGCTTGATTCTTGTGAACGCTTCTTGTCGTTTACTTGCATATTCTTTAGTTTTCGTTAACATCTCATTATTGTCTGACGTTGTTTTGCATGAAAGGTCACTGATTAAGTGACTCGTCTCACACACATACATGTTGTTCCATTGTCTGAATCTTGCTTTCACTATTTACATGCATGATCATTCACCTTTGCTTACACTCAATATCACCATGCATTCATATCCACATTTTCTTTCAATTTCCCATCGACGGGTCTGAGCAACTTTAGCCTGGACTCTACCTCATTAAGACAACATTGCATAATTCTAAGAGGGAAGGTTCTACCTTCCTCCCATAAAATGTGCATTTTTTTCCTAGTGACTGTCCTGTAGTCTTGTCTTGCACAATTTTGAGAGGTAGTGGTTGTTGGCCCAGAAAGTTACGCAATGTAGTCCTTGGTCCTACATCACTTACCAGCTGGAATTATGCATTGCATAATCCCGGCACCAAGTAAGCGAGTCTAGATTGTGCATTGCATAGTTCCGGTAGCCAGCCCACCTCCAGACAGTCCGGACTGCCTTTTGCGCAGTTTCGGTAGTTAGTCTCCTGGCCTCCCAGTGAAAATTGTGCAATCCTTGCCAATCAATCCCTAGGTATGTAGCATGGCATTCCTTAAGTTTCCTTTGGTTTTAGCAGAAATATTTATTTCCATGCATGTCGCCATGTCTCCAGATATAGAAGGTGTTTGTCCGTCGCTCAATAGTTCAGGATCAATGACCTCAAAGAGAGCAGGATCAAAGGACATTGACGGAAGTGTAGCTGGAGTAGAAGTTGAGAGAGTGTCTACAAGTTTGTCGATCTATGAAGACATCAAGGTTATTGTAGACAAAGAAATTAAATTGAAATGGAAAGAGGTCCATGAAGCATTCCCAGGCACATTTAGGGAAGATCTCGAAGACCGCCAAGTCTATGTGAACATTCACAAGTCTGACTTGTACAGGATTGCATGCAGGTATCCCGCGTTCCCATGCGCGAACATGATACATTGGATTGTATCACACACTGATCCCAAGATGATAACATTGAACAGTGTCAGCGGGACTGAGATTTCTACCTTAAGGGCACATTATTATTAGCAGATGTATCATTTGTTGAAGCCAGTGATCAACATGGAGACACCTTTCAGCCTACCTAATAGCAATGCCAACTCCATGGATATCTTGAAGAACTGGGTAAAGGAGCCGACCAAATTCAAGATGACAGCCAGCCAGATTTACAAGACGAAGATACTACGAAAGGCGTATCAATACTTGGTCATCTTTGCATGTTGCTTGTATGGCCAAGAGAGCATGGAGACATTCCCGCAGAGTTGGGTGATTGCATTGGCCCAACTCGCTAGTGAAGAAAAAGCATGAAACTGGTCTGACATATTGGCTCACAAGCTGAAGGAATAGGTAACTACAGTTTGATAGCTGCCCAAAGGTTAGCAAGAAAAAATCTACATGTCTATATACATCTTGGATGCAATCTACGCCCATCAATAGTTCTCAAGCATTATATTTTAACTACAACTTATTATAAATATTTTAACTACAATTTATTATTTTTTAAAATATTAAATATAAATGAGTTGATTATACACACATAATTAATTAAATTTTGTTATATATGCTAATTATTTACCTATTTTATAAAATTTTAATAATTTCACTTCTATTTTAATTATATTTTTAGTATAAACTATTTTATAAAACTTATTAAACATCTCATCTTATTCCTAAAGTAATATTGAATTATTAAACACTTAACTTGGAATAACTTAATATATAAGTTACATTGAATTTAATACGAACTTGAAAATTTGTCAACAAGGAGACGTAAATGGAAACATTAGAATGAATAAATGAATATTTTGTCAACAATAGTTGCTTTCAATTGCCCTAAGTTTATCTCCAGAATAAATCAACGGATGTTGACAATACGGGGATGCTGATCTTAATATATAGGTTTCATGATCTGATATTGCCGTCCGCGTTTATCTTTGAGGTCTCCTTTCAATTCATAACGACGCGACGACTGCTCTTTCATCACACTAGATGACTAATTTTGTTCATCACGTTTCTGCCGTCTGGTCTTACCAAGTAACGTGGACTGCCCTTTGTTCTTACATAATAATGACCCTAAGTTCTTACATAATAATGACCCTAAAACCTTAGAGGGGAAGTTAGCTACAGTATTTTTTTATATAATAATAAATTTTAATTAAAAATGAAAACCATGAAATTTTTAATAATTGAATTTTGGCATTTGAAATCAATTGACAGCAGTCCCACTAGTGAAACTAAATCAATTGCTTTCATTTGCCCTAAGTCTCTCCCCAGAATAAATGAACGGACGCTTACTGGATGATGATGTTAATACAGGGTTTAATGATCTGATATTGAAGTCCGTGTTGATCTCTGATGTCTCCATCCAATTCAGAAAAACAGAGCGATCACTATTTCATCACACAAGATGACTAATTTTGTTCTTTGCCTTTCTGTGGTCTGATTGCTCTTTGTTTAGACATAATAATTTAATGGCAGAAGTGTCCTCAGACAGTTAATTTTATTAATGAGAAAAAAACAATTACATAATTTGATTTTGCAAGAGTTTACACCCGAACAACCAAACACTCTTGCAATGAGCTATTTATAAGCTCCATGTCCTAACTACCTCTAATTATGGATCACTTATAAATACACAAGTGCCCATTTACATAACGCTATTCAAAACCAACTAGCTAACAAATCCT
>APFE030033750.1:13612-41013 GCA_000404065.3 Pinus taeda
CTTCAAGCGATCAATCTTCTTCTGAAGGACCTGGCTCTGATACCAATTGTTGGAAATAATACTGAGAGGGGGGGTGAATCAGTATTATCAAGTCAAATGTTCCTTTTTCAAAAATCAAATGATATACGCTACTTTAGTTAATTAAACCTGCGTATATACGCAACTATGCAGAAGGAAATCCGCGTATACAAAGCAAACTTTTAATTCACTTTATCTTTCTAATGTTGATTGTTAATCTGTGTTTCAAAATCAAAAAACCAGTAACCAGAAATAGTAAAACAAAGCAGAAAGACAATCACACATAAGAACACAAGATATAAGGTGGAAACACACTATGGGTGAAAACCACCTGCTATAATTCGTCTCTATCTTCTTTTAAATTAGAAACTTCTTTTACAATGTACTGGTGCAGTCCTTTACCAGTACGTAGGCTACAACCTGCAGAGAGCTACAACCCTCTCTCATTCTCCAGCTTCTCCTGGAAGGGAGCTACAACCCCCTTTAGCTCTTGCACTAGCCAAGATACTAATACGTAGGTGCTGGCCTACTGATGGCTACAACCTTCTCTTTCTTCCAGGGACCACATTTCATAAATTTTCAGACTGGATCCATGAACATCAATCAATCATCGAGAACTTCTCCATCAATCAATCTCCTTTTCACCAATTAGATCTGAATCAAGTAGATACTTCTCTGATAGCTGTACCAAAAGCACAGTTCCAGAAACCACACACCAAAATCTGAACCCAGAACACAGTAGCAATAAACAGAAGTAGCTAGATCACAACTCAAAATATATACGTTATTTCAATAACCTGCAACATGCGTGCATATGCCTCTGAGTTTGGGAAAACCTATGTATACGTTGTTTACATTCACTAAACCAGCGTGTATACGTGCCTTAGCTTCACTGAACCTGCGTACATATCTATAAAGGATAATTCGCTCTTTCAGATATTCAAACACTAATTAACCCAGATTATCGTTGTTATAGATCAAGCAAACGCCACATATAACAGACCAAACTCATACAAAGATACTATCATTCAATCTTAAAGATTATGAACCATCAATAGAACTTATCCTTCTCTTTGCGCTAAGGTTCCTCCTTCATTCAGATCTAGATCTCCACCATGACCCAATTACCAGTATTCCAGATCTAGCACTTTATCATATATTCAATAATAATTCAGACATAAGTTGCCACATGATCTCCTGCCTCTTTTATAGTCTTAGGCCTTCCACAATACCACGGTCCAAAACCATAATAAACCAATACCACGGACCCAATACTTGGGATCAACACTTGGTACCATGGTCCAAAACCAGAGGTTCAAATACCAAGAACTAACTACCACGGACCAAAGGTAAGTTCTCCAACATATATGCGCTTTTGTAACGTCTAACCCACGTGTATACGTGTCTTCATCTAGATGAACCTGCGTATATGTCTTTTCCTTCATTCTGAAAGCCTGAAATCAGATCTGTTACCAAAGAGAGTTGCCATCAAGGACAACACCTGTGCCATGGCCCCAAACCTGTGCCATAATGCCAACATTCTACAAGTGCATTGTATGTGCTAGAAGTTATTTTATGTCTGTAAGATATTTAAGTTACTATTAAGGTCTAAATTTAGAATTAATATGGAGATGGTATTACTTTCTATATTAGAGTACTATCCCTAAAATCTATTAGCTAGTTATTCTAAAATTAATCTCAATTGAATCAAGTTTTGCGGATGGTTGGAGAGTGATCCTAAACTATACTCTATTAGACTATTTTTTATTTTATCTTGAATTTTATGATGCAGCCAAACTAGAGTAACTATGAAAGCATGTACAAAAGATATCTATTCTATAGAATTGGACATGAATGATGCTTAAATTCAGTCGCCACGAAAAAGACTATCACTCTTTAACTATTGCAGCTTCACCCAAACAAGAACTAAATTTAATAAGCTAGAAAACAACCAAACTGTGAAACGAGATAGCTAAATTATACTAGGTAGAAAGAAAATGAGATGATCAAATTGTACCAGTCAGAAATCAAATGAAATAACCGAATTATGCTAGGTAGAAAGCAAATGAAATTTCTGATGCAGATAACAGTTTAATCACGAATTCCATTAGACTCCATCTTAAAACATAAAACTGAGCATCCATAATTTAACTCTAAGAAATCAAAGGAAATATATTAGCAATGGATCAAAGACCTGAACTGGACGTAGGGGCCCTCCATGAGATAGTCAACAATCTTTAATCAATGTAGCATGGAAAGTATGAACCAAATTTTATTAATCGCAAACAGTTTTGACAAGAGTTTTTCAAAATTTACATACATTGGCACACACCCAAACACAGAGTGGCCATTGTTCTTATAAAATTTCTTCAAATAATAGCATGAGAGTTTTAATCCTACGTATCTTCATTAAAATCCCTATTAAACCAAACTTTATCTCTTAATTAGCAATTTTCTATTTGGAAAAGAAAATCAATAATATTTTGTGGAATTTGGATTGTCTTCCAGCATATGATATTGCAGTTGACTTTGAGGTTGACCGTATTACAGGACGATTTTCTTGAAGTATTGGCTGGAGAGAATAGGAAAGAATCCATGAGGGTATCATTCCACATCTATCCATATCTTCTTTTGCTGAGCTAGTGTACTCAAACCCTGTCAACAATGGAGGTAGTTGCAGATTTGTAGATTAGCTACAAAATCAGGTCAATTCCGTAGTTGAATGCAAACATTAATAAAACAATAAGGTATATAAACAAAATATGAAAAATAGGACATGTAATTTCTTACCTTAACAAAACCTGATGTTTATTTCATTTATTTAGGTGATAGGAATAGGAAAAAGGAAGAAGTATAGGCTAAAAGGGTGTCTAGGTAAAGTAGTCCTTGGAATCTACAACCGCTACTACTTTGAATCACCCTCTTTAACATTCACATGACAAGGATCCATTGATTTAGATTCTTCACAATAATGTATGAACCATCTCTACAATCGGATCATCCAAAACCTTGACATCTTCCATTGTAGATTCATCATGATCTTTCGACCTTACAAAACGTGAGAGCATAACCACTACGAATTTTTCATTCACCTGATCTCATTACTTTTTCTTTCTTGTCCAAATGTTCTTGTAACTAATATTAGAGTTCTAATTCATGGAAGAATCCATCATGTATCTGTAATCACGAGCTATATGTCCATAGATCTTTCATTTGAAGCATTCTATATGGTACCTGAATGATGGAGAAACTAACATATACTTTCTACTGACGAATCCATTTTAATATCTATCTTGTGATCCTACAACCTTGATTCTATGGTTTTGAAAATGTACTTGATAATCATCCATGACATAATATTTGCAATCCCTAGCCTTGTGACTGAAGTTAGTACATGAAAAATAATAACCATTAAATGTGTTAGGGTGCCCAGATATAATAAATTTCCTTGATGATCTCTTGAAGACATTATTTCTTGGAGGAGGATCAATCCTTAATTTTTCCTTTTCCTTGATTACATTAGCATGGCTTCTCAGAAAACATCACTTTCAATCTTATTTTTTCCTTCACTTGGACTTTGAGGGATCTGGCTATCAAGCCTCTTATAAATCTTTCTCTATGGGAGCTTGGAACTTGTGCCTCCATTTCATGGAACCTTTATTCATTTTCCTTCATCTTCAACTAAGAAATCTCTTGATCCTCAAATGATTTTTCTATTTGACATCTTGCAATTGCTCCTTTTTCCATTACTCAAGCCTGTTTATTTCATTTAGAGCTACATAAATTTCCTTTCTCTTTTAACTAAATTTTTCCTCGTACTTCCGAGCAAATTCCCCTAATTGGCTTGTCAAATTTTTCTCTTTCTTTTATGCTTCCTCTACTTGAAGCCTTACAAGGGAAACTTATTCTTTGAGTATCTGATTTTTCTTCCTTGCTTTGTTAGGATAGAATAAGGTGCTAATCAATTCTCCCTCCATGTCAACTACTTCGTATTCCTCATCTACTTCATTTGAATCCTAATCATCATCATCATCTTGACCTACATGCTTCTTTTAGTAGATATTACGAAGCTTCTTCCAAATCCTTTTGGATGATGAGAATTGATCCACTTTGGCTTTCACACAATCAAGCAGAGCATTGAGAATGAAATTCATGGCTTTTGTATTGTACCTTATATAGTTGCCGATAAATGTGTCTCTAGAACAAAAAAGTTCCATACATCATGTCCCTGAGCTTGCAAATAGGCTTCCATTCTAGATTCCCATATTTCATATTTGGCTTCATTGAACTTAGGAGATGGTGGACCAACTTGATTCTCTTTATTAGTGTAATAGATTTTGATAGTACTGCAATACTCGAAACTTCCTTTGATCAATTTGATGTATGCTTCTTTGACTTTCCCATCTCTGCACTTATGAGATCTGCCTTACATTTATTAAGATGCAACTGGATGAACCTACTATGATCCCAATTGTTCAAAATACTAAGAGGGGGTTGAATCAGTATTTCAGTTCAATCAGTTAACTTGAACTTCACAAATAATTTATTTTCATTAGAATTATATTAAAATATAAATTGAAAACACCATTTAACAATGCACAACATTAAAGACAATACACAAGATAATTTTAGGTGTAAACCCTTCCGAGAGAAAATCGACCAAACACTTATTAATAAAGAATCTTTTAAAGATTACATCAATAGGAACCTCCAGCTTCTAAGATTCTCCAACTAAAACTTGAAGGAGCCTCCAACCCCATGTTATATTAGCTCCAACAAAAATGATGCTCCAAAGCCCTCATTTACCAACTCCAACTCATTATTCTACCTGCTCCAACTAAAAGTATGCTTCAATTCCCTAGTTTACTATCTCCAACTAGAAGGATTCTCCAACACCCTAGTTTTATTAGCTCCTATTTAAAGGATGCTCCAACGCCCTACAAGATTCAACTTTCCCTAGCACCACCCTAACTCCCTAAAGTGTTCTCAATCTCCAACCTTAAGGAGACTCTAATATCCACGTCCACCCTATCACCCTAAAGATAGAGGAAATGATATGATAGATTACATTAGATATGCTACTCAATGGGAATATCAACAATAATCTACTAATTTTGTCAATTCTGACTGTCAAACCATGCATAAATAAATTTTCCAAAAACTTTGTCTCAACAGCTCTTCTCAAGCATGATACATGACTCATAAATCCTCAACAACTAGATACAACCATCACTATCAATTCTAGTCTAATAAACAATTAACAAATACAATCATCAGATTTATAATCTTTGCTCATTAAAATACTACTTAATAATGACACTATCAAAAACTATCAAAATTTCACAATTGTAGATCATGGAAAACTTTAGGCGCTAATATTCATAGGTGGGCTAATTTTCCATGATTTTTCCAAAAAAAATATTCACTAATTTCCATTTTTTATAAAAATGATTCGCCCTAATTTTACAGTATAAAATTATTTTTCTTTAAAAATCACCAAAATTATATAGATAGTGTATATAAAATCATTTATAAATTTTAATAATTTTATAAATACATTAATAAAAATTTTATAGTTTGCATATTAGGGACTAGTGAAATTCGCCAATGTTTTTAAAATTTAAGATAATTTTCCATCCTTAAAATTTTCCATGTTGTAGACACTCTTATTTGTTATCAATGCATCAAACCTTGACATGAAAACTCAAGGATCCTTCACTAGCTCTTAACCTCACACTTTTATATGTCAATTGATGTATGTTCCAAATATACATTGATGAGACAAAATATATAACTATCCCTTTATGTTGATGTAAGTTTCATATTAACAATAATGATAAACCAAAATATATCAATCACCAAACTTGTATTCAATCACCTTGTGATTTCAGCACTTGAAATTTCCTTCAATCAATTTGGTTTTAACATATTGCATAGCGATTCTCATACCTGAAGTCAAGTTTATCTCTATTGTTCCTAAAGATGCCTCCCCTTGACTTAGAGATGTATCCTTGTTTCCCTATCACTGGCGTGTCTCTCTAAATTTTTTATAAAACAACCTACAATCATAATACCAAAAACGATATTCAAGAATACTCCAAATATCCTTTTTGGAGTAAACCCTAGCATGTCCTTAAACAATATTCAATTGTGGTTTTTGCTCTAGCAAAGTACAGAGATATTATTTGGCAATGCAGAGAGGCACTCTCGCAGGAATCCTTCAATTGAAGCCTTGACTCAACCACTAAATTGATTACTCAATCACCACAAATATCTTTTGATCTTTATCTCATGACATGCCAGATGAGATCTTGAATGATGGTTTATAATTTACATATTTTCATTGAAGGGAATCACCATATACTCCGACATGCTCAAATTTATCCTTAACTTCATAGGTACCTAAACCAATGCCTTGACAAAAGAAGAATAGTGGAATAAGAGACAAGAATGATAATAGTAGCACTCATGAAAAATACAGCTTCAAAAATGATAAAGGAATAAATCTTCATCGTAAATAATTAAGGTTAAACCTTTCCCTAGTACAGAGAAGTATTTTAAGCAGTATAAGAGAAGAAAGAGATGTCCATAGAAGGTTGCTTCAAGTAGCCTTAACCAGAGCAAGAACAAACTTTGGTATAAAATGAAGATTACTGTCAATCCAAGTGAAAATTCCATTGAGACTTACATCAAACCCTAGAAGAGTTTTACTCCATCCATAGAGATGTACCACAAATTAACCTAGTGAATAAACTTCATATTTAACTCAAATTAAACCACAGAAAGAGAGCTTATATTTGAAATTGTCAAATTTTTATTTAAGTGAAAGTTTGTATCACAATCGCACTGAAGAGATGATCCATATTAGTCAAAAGACACCTAAGACATATTCCTCAATTATACCAAGCTTAAACTCAAATAAATCCATGATGGATGCTATAGAGCACATTCAGATTTGTCTCTTGAATAGGGTTAGGCTCAGCTTCTTTATATAGTCAGAAGTTCACGCAACAAGCTTCACATCATACATCAAAACTGTACCAACTTCTATAGCCTTGAACTTGAGTCATGCACTTCAACAAAGATCGGTGAATGATTCCACAAAACTTCAAAGATCAGAGTGCCAAAAATATCAAAAAGAAGATTTAGAATATGTCCATATGAGATCCAAATTGATCTCATTTACAGTGGCATAAAAGTATATGCCTAGAAACTTTCATATGTGTGTGTGATAGACCTAGAATAATCTACAACAAACCTCAAGAGTTTTTATATATTAAAATCCATCCCCTTACGAAATTTATAAGGCGCAATTGTGAACTAAATTAATTAAACCCTTTAAATTTAAGGAGATCGGGGTAGATAGTATCAGGGTTGCAAATTTGGACTGTTGATTCACTCCCTTACAAAATTAGCGGTGTAAATGGCTGATCAGATTGGTTCATGCCTGATTTTTAACTTTATTCTAAAAACCCAACAAACATAAGATTTGATTAACTCTCCTTTCCCTTGATCATTCGATGCATAGTCGCCTTCTCGATCCTCTTCATCACACCCAAACATGGGCGAAAGTTAGAGGCGCAATTTCTACCCAATGGATCCAAACCATCGAGACTGAGCTAATCTGATGGTAAATGATTCACATCAAGTTGGAACATGCACAATAGATAACGTTTTTTATCAACCTGATATCATCTCGGCTATTTGATCTCTCGAACTTCAATAGTTGTCGGGTTCCTACCTGTTTGGAGTTTAACCATTCGCCTATGCCAAATGGGTGTGACCCATATTCTCAGTCTATGAGTCCGCTAGTCACTATTTCAAAGTTGCTTCATTACATTAATTATCCTTGTAACCCCCATCTAACCTTAATACCACTAACCTTTTGTGATTCATTAGTTTTTCCTTTTCTTCTGCATGTCACTCCAGGATTAACAAGATAATACAGAACCTTCCTACAGCTTGTTACCAAACTAGATCTCTACTGGTGGTCGTTATAACAAAATATAAAAAGGTGCCTTGGTTTCCAACTGTAGAATGGGATAAAATGACTAAACTAAAGAACCATTTGAAATGAAATCTCATTATTCAACAGATCTCTTCAACAACTCAAGTTTCTCAACCAGTTCCACCAATGAAATCCATAATAGAGCAGCCAGAAGACTTGATATGAACTTAAATAGGAATTCTAAAATTACAGATTATAACCATAAATACAGATATGTGGCAAAAATAACACTTCATTTCATTAATATCAAATACTAAAATAAGCTTACAAATAGAATGGAAATAAACTAGCTTGAGAGATGGTAGCTTATATCTGAGAAGAGATGTGGCAACTACATGCCTTTGAATTGTATTACAATGAGACTCAAAGCCCTTTTAATTATTCAGAAATAATGGAAAACCCTAAACATCCAAAAACCTAACCCGAGGAGATGAAGCACGAAAACTATGGGCCTCATTTGGTAAATTGGTACATCAACTTACCAGGGTCTTATCTTTGGCATATGATCCCCATTTGATGTGCAAAACACCTCATTAGAAATATCTATCTGAGGAATGCAACTTTCGAATGGAAAACATCAATCATAGTTTCATGTTTTCCTCAGTTTTCCAAAAAATTGTCATTTAGGGCCTCAAAATGGCTCCAGAAGTTCAAGACCTAAAAAAAAAGCCAAAAATAATAAATTGTGCTACAATTAAGGAAACTAAAAAGCTGAAAGAGTCAGTGATGGGGGTCCACGTGGCATAGGTGGGTGGCCACCAACATCCACCTGGATTAATCCTCCCCCCTTAGGAATCAATGGTCCCCATTGCGTTGAGTGCCTCCATGAGATGGGGAAACTTCTAGTGAATCTAGTCACAAGTGAGCCACTTTCCTTGGTGTAGGAGCTAGTTAGCTTTGACAACCCAATATTGTTGGATACTCTTCTGGCAAGTGTTTTTGATATTTGTGTCCATAATTTGATTATTTGTGGTCTATTCCATGTTGTTTGGGTTTAACTCTGTTGGTGTGAGATGTTTTGCAATAACTGTTGTGTCCATTAATGGTGGGAAGTATGGTCAAAGGCGGTCCACGTTGAACACTGGGTGCAGGTCAAGGAATGGGGGAATGTTGATCTGAAAAGCATTGTCTCCCATAGCCTTGGTAATGGTGTAAGGACCATATCAAAGTGATCTAAGCTTTTTATGGGCTCCGGTAAGGATTTTTTTTTCTACAAATGCAACCAAACATTGTCACCCACCTTAATCTTGTGTGGCACTCAATGTTGATCATGTCATTTATTATACTTGAAATTTGACTTCTCCAAGATGTTTTGAACCTGTCGCTAGATGTGTTGGATGCTTTCAATAAATCTGGTCACTTTATTAGCCTCAGACAATACATGTGTGGATTATGTATGTGTAGTCACATGAGGCATGGAAGCATCAATCGGACACAATGGTTGAAATCCTAGACCCACTTGAAAGGAACTGTGACTAGTCAAGTTATGGAGAGTTATGTTATAAATGTGTTGCACATAGGGAAGACTCTCATCCTAGGTTCATGGATGCTCGGAGTTGTACATGCGGATTATGTGCGCTATCATCCTACTAATGACCTCTATCTGGATGTCAGTCTCGGGATGGAAGGCAGTTGACTAGGTGAGCTTGGTGTCCAATAGTGTCAAAGGCTTAACCAGAATGTGCTCAGGAACTTGCTATCCTGATCTGATATAATGTTCTATGGGATCCCAAAATGTAGCCACACTCATTCAAAGAATATTTTGGCAGTGTCCTCTGCTTTGATACTCTTCGTGTAGGCTGCCAATATAGCCATCTTAGAAAATTTATCCATGGCCACAAATACACAGTCATTACCATGCTTGGTATAAGGTAGGCTAGACATATAGTCCATGGAGATTGATTCCCATGGCTGGTTGGGAGTAGGAAGAGGAGTATACAGGCCTTTCTTCTTGATGGTTCACTTAGCGATGGCACAAGAACTGTAGGATCTGATATATTTCCCAACATCGAATTAGATTTTTGGCCACAACCATAGTTTTCTCCACACCAAAGTGTCTCGCAACCCGACTATAGTGTGCCTCCCAAATCAGCTTGGCACGCTTGCATGAAGGAACACAAAGGTGGCGCATGTAGCATAATAATATGTCCTAGAGTTGGAAATCATGAACTTTTTTTCCATCGACTAGCATATGGTATGTGGAGATGAAATCTAGATCATTGTTTTATAGTTGCATCCATCCAGAGGTCTCGTGGCCACAAGAGTTGAGAACAGTTGTCAATGTTGGAACTGGGGGCCGTCTGAGGTAATTTGCAACATGACTGGTCCTGCCCTTTTTGTATTTAACGTTCAAGTGGAATTGTTGTAGATATGTAGACCACTACTAATGGTGATCATTCTGTAACCTCCCTTGTGTCTATATAAACTTAATAGGTTGATGATCGGTGTGGATGAACGTCTACTTTCCTAGAATATAATGCTTCCATTGCTAGCAAGCTAGCACGATGGAATACATCTCTTAATCATAGGTGGGGTACTTACAAATTGTATCGATAGGCCACTGTATGCCTGTGGTGGGTGAGGACTGCACCAATAGCATAGTTAGAGGCATCTGTCTCAATTTCATATGACTCATGCAGGTCTAGCAGTGTGAGAATTGTTGTAGAGTATAGGTAATGCTTCAACTAAAAAAAGCACCTTCTATTGGGATTCGGACCAAGAAAATTTTTCTTTCGCCCCTCCCTTATTAAGTTGACTAAAAGGCCAAGTGATATGGGATAATCCCAACACAAACCTCCGATTAAAATTTGAAAGGCTCAAAAAGTTGTTGTTGCGATGGGGTCCCCTGGGTCATTTTTGGGGTTAAAACCCCAAGTTTTGATGTAATTTTTGTAAAAGATATAAAGTCTCCATGATTTGTGGATGTGGAGCACATAGATGGTTAGGAGTCAAAGGAGTTTTAGCCCCTTGTTTGTGTAAAAGTTGATTCATGTTTGAGATCCACCCATGGTCCGCGGACCATGGGATTTTTTGTAAAAAGCTATAAGTATGCGCATCTTAAAGAGTCTAAGGCATAATCTGATCTATAATGGGGGAATAGAAGAGAAGTCTTAGCGTAGAGAAGTGGGTTAGAGAGGAGAAAAAGGCTATGCAGCTGAATGCGTAGAGAACTAGGTAGAGTCTACATCCGAGTGTGCAGACCCCTACAGCTGAGTGCACAAGGTAGTTTTGAGTCTATAATACCATATTGAAGATCAACAAAGAATATTGTTGAATAATTCTTGTGTTTATCTAGTTACTTCTATTTATTTATGATTGCAATATATGTTGTAGATGAATAATGTATTTATGAAATATTGATCTAATGATGCATGACTCTATGGAATAAGTCTTAATAACTATATGCACTGCATGCCAAGTACTTTCGTGAAGATTGTGATATATTATATTATGTTTATTAAAATACTTAAGTAGATCTGCGTGAGCTCAGATCCACGGCTATTTTCTTATGTGCGTAAGTATATGATTCGACTCTTAAGGGTCCACAAAGACCAACCATATACCTTCGCAAAGGTCTAGGGGCTATTTAAAGGGAGTTGCAATATCAAGCCTTAGGGGCTTATAGATATGCGCGAAGGCAGATTTAGGGCACTAAAACATATCGCACTAATCTGTAGATGCAAAAAACTTGGTTCTAGCATCCCCCCATACTGCTCCGGGTGAGACTGCAGCCTATGCTACGTGGGTTGTTGCCAAAAGGGCCAGTAGTGTATGGTTTTGTTTGGCACAATTAACTCTGAACCTGAGTCAAGACTCCCTAAGCTAATAAATGGTTCTATTGACAGGACCGAGATCTTCTTCAAGGAGATGTGTGATGTCGCATCACTGGAATTCAACCAAGAAGGAAATTGAGAAGTGTTTGGATAGAAATATTCAAAAATTCGTGGTGCAGGAGAACATGAATATGTGCCTGTCAAAGGAGTAGTGGTTGGATAGATATTTTTATACAAAAATACATAAAATGTTCTTATGCACCTTGTCGATCGAATTATATGAGTGGATAGCTAAGTCGGTAGATGGCCAAGGGAGGTGGAATCTTGATGATCCAATAGTGTGGACTACAAAGTTGGTACGATGATTAGAAGCATCTAAAGACAAAATTGTGTAGGTTGTCAACCATTGGATTGATCGAATTATAGGAGGATTTGTTACAGAATTGGCAGTTGATACCTCAGTCAGCTACAACGAAGCAGAGTGGTGCTTCTTAAAAGGGTCGCGAGATAAGTATCTTATATCTCTAAATACCTGGATTAAAATGTTGTTGTGTGAAAAATGGATTATGCCATTGCCTTGATGTTTAGAGCTACGCGGAGTGGAAAACTCTTCAAAGATCAAGAAAGATCAAGTCCTAAATACAGCTTGCTGATTGGACCTCCTTCTAGTGACAAGGGGTGGTACACGTCATCCATCCACTCCACCTCCACCTCCACCTCAGCTGCATACACCTTCACCCACACATCCACCACTACCACCATCGTTCAACATGTCAAACACAATGAAGTTGCCAATTTTCAAAGGTATAGGGAGTGAAGATACTGATCAGTTTTGGTTTTTTGTGAATTTTGTGTGGAAAACGCAACAAATTACTGATTACAACATAAAGAAGGTGTAGTTAGTTACTTCTCTATAGGATCGCGCGTTGACGTGGTATATTAAGTATTGTTCTGATCATCCGATAGCAACATTAGCAAAGAGTAAGGCTGCTTTAAACAAAGAGTTTAGTAAGCCTCAGTCTAGCTCGCAGTCAGTAGTTGGATTTAAGGAGATCACAATAAGGGTTGATGAGATGCCTTGGGAGTTAGATTAAAGGTTGAAATGTGTGATTTGAGAAGCTAATATGCAGCTCACAGTTGGTCAACACTGCGAGTGTTTTATATCTTCTCTTCTGCCCCACCTGAGGATTTCTCTGTCCCTATAGAAGATATGAACTCAGGTAGAAACCTTGGTAATCGCGATGAGGTTCCATGAAACGCATATGTAGGATGAAATCTTGGGGGTACAACAAATCCATTCTCAGTTACAGATCCTATGCTTATAATTGCAGAGCTGGAAGAAAGAAAAGGAGGCTAAACTAGACGTGCGAGAGAAAGTCTAGTGTCTGAAATGTAAGAGCCAGGGGCATGATAAAGACCACTATCCCGTAGTTGTGAACTATATCACAGGAGGGGGACCAATTCTCCTAAGACCAGAAGCTCCAACAGGACTGAGCATGGGAGCTACACTATGGTGCGCTATTCATTAGGTAGCTGGAAAAACACAACGGATAATTGTCATTTGCTTCAAAAGTTTGTTCAGACACCAAAACAGTTGTTTAGTGACTTCTGTAAATCTATGGGCCATGATGAGCACCACGGTCACAACTATGAACTAATGATGGAGGGAAAACTTATATACCAAATGTAGGCAAAAACATGGCCTCCAGATCAGGGCACCGGTGGAGTGCGCGGAGGGTATCAAGGAAGAGGACGAGGCCATGGAGGAGGAGGGACTAGTAGAGGTCGCGGACAGGTTATCTGTTATAACTATGGAACAGCAGGGCACTACGCACAAGAGTGTCAGAATTAGACACGCCCATCATATCAATACTGCAGCCAGTTTGACCACACTATAGAATAATTCCTTGTGTTAATAGCCAATATGCATGAGAAGAAGGCGCAACCTCAAAAACCTACACAGAATTTACAAATGATGAGATCTGAGCCGCGAGAAGAAGATCAGAATGTGAATATAGTGTTGAGGAGTGGAATCACGACTAGCGATGATAAATGCAAACAACCTGAAGAGGACGATGGGTCCACAAGGCCCCAGAAAAAGAAGTTTGTTTTGATTTGGTGCGCGCTAAGGAAACCTTTATGGAAGCCAAGAAAAGATTCGTTGAGGCCTCTACCTTAGGAAAGTACCAAAAACCAACGCGCCTATAGATGTTGATCCCTGGGGGCTTACCACTTTCTTGGAGACCTGCATGAAGCCACTGCATAATAGCAGAGATGTGAAAGGCCTGCAAGAGTTAATAAACAAATGCGTTGGCAAAGAAAATGCCCCTGATGGACACCGCATAGTTAGAAAAAATGGTAAACATAAGGCAAGAATAGGACAGGAGATGAGGCTCACTATGTAGATAGGAGAATATGAGATGGACTAGGTCATTCTAGATCTGGGGTCTGACATGAACGTTTTGCCTAAACAGACATGGGAGAGAATGGGGAGACCTGTGCTACAGTGGCCTCTGATCCAGCTTAGAATGGCAAACCAACATAAGGTCATCCTTATGGGACAATTGCATGGAGTAACAGTGGATAAGGAAGGTGCAAGCGCGCTAGCTAATTTTGAAGTAATAGAGATTGTTGATGACAGTAATCCATACCCTATGCTCCTAGGAATTGATTGGGCCATTGACATGAATGTAATCATCAACTTGAAGAAGAGGACAATGTCAATTGAAAAGAAATCGCTCGGTGTTGTAGTGTCGTTAGACCCTGCAGAAGGGGTGTGCTACACTAAACCAGTCCATGATATAAGGAAAGTGAGGATGATCTAGACCAAATCTACAAAATAACAGTGTGGGATCAATATTGGATCAATCCAACAGTAGATGGATGGATTTCATGGGACCGGGAGAGTTTGTGCACCTCTGATTTAGATGAAGAGTTGGAGCATTGGAAGAATCAGCTGCGTGAAGTATCTACACTACGCTGCAACATAATGACTAAATTGTTGCATTGCATTTCATCGGAGGTAAGTAATTTACCTTATTATGATGGTTTAACTGACGTGGATAAGTTTTTTGATTCATTTGAGCATGAAGTCCTTGATCATCACTGCTTCCAAGCGTTAGATTTGGCACTACGTGCTACTCCCGCACGATGGTGGGGTACGCACAAGGATAGCTTTGATGGATGGTAGGAGTATAGAAGAATGATGAGGTTGTAGTTTGGTTGACCTAACCTTCGATTGACTAAGAAATATGATGGGACAGATGAACTACGTGATCACCTAGCGAAGGGAACTAAATCTTATGGAATGGAACTGCAGTCAGAGTGGGTACACTTATTTCTCCATACTTTAGAGGCAATCCCCATGAACTGGTATTTGGAGACAGAGCTCCACCATGGCACCCTAGAGTGGGATATATTGAGGGATGGATTCTTAATGGCCTTCAGTTTTGAAGATGGGTTCGAGAGCATTGATGAAGCCCTATAGGAGGTTAAGACAGTGATCTTCAGAATCCACAAGAACATTTGGAATGGGTCCAACCAGATTGGAGCACCCAGCTACGCCATGTGTTGGAATGTTATAATGTGACCGCTGAGGAGGAGGATGAAGATCTAAGAAATATTAATATTCCAAAGGCTGAAGGGCATCATGAAGTCGAGGGCCCACAGATAGAGAACCCGGACATCACCACACTGTTGAAAACCAAGCAAGTGAACATTGGGATAGAAGTTTGTAAAAAATGGGGATTATTGCGATGATGTTATTGTGGATAAGGTTGTTGAGTCACTCTGTGAATATCAAGATCTATTCCCTACTAAGTTTTAAAACTTGAAGGGCATAATAGGAGAGTTGGGAATTATGAAAATCACTCTGAAGCTAGATGCGAAACCTATTAAGTAGAGGACATATCACCTAAATTCTAAGTATAAGGAAAAGGTTCGCTTGGAGTTGGATAAGATGTTGGTAGCAGGCATCACAGTACCAGTGGAGGAGTCTAATTGGGTGAGCCCCATGGTGGTTCAGGAGAAGAAATAGAAGGATGAAATAAGTATTTGTGTAGATTTGAGGGAGCTTAATGATGCATGTGTCCATGACCCATTCTTGACACCATTTACAGTCAAAGTATTCGACAATGTTGGAGGGTAGGAGGCCTACTCGTTCACTAATGAATTTTCAAGGTACCATCAGATCAAGATCGCGCCAGAGGATAGGAGAAAAACAACCTTTGCCACAGAATGGGGTTGTTTTCAATACACTGTGATGTTGTTTGGACTCAAGAATGCGTCTGCGATATTTTCTCGTGTAGTCATCGCGACATTCAAAGAGTTTATTCATAAGTTCATGGAAGTTTACTTTGATGACTTGATAGTGTTTGGGTTAGTGAAGCGCCATCTAGTAAGCCTGCGCTTGATGTTGGATACGTGTCCCAGGTATCAAATTGTGATGAATCTGAAGAAGTGCTTATTTTGTGCTCCCTTTTGGATTTTGTTGGGTCATGTGGTATGCAAGCAAGGATTGATGGTGCACCCTGCAAAGATTGTCATCATAGTAAATTTGGAGGCCCCAAGGAGTGTTAAGTAGTTGTGCACGACACTGGAATATACTGGATTATAGGAAGTTCATCAAGTCTTATGCTTAGATCACCATGCCCATGGAGAAACTAGTGAAGAAGGACGCTACATTCTATTTGGATGAAGAATATCAACGTAGTTTGGACGTGTTGAAAGAGAATATGGCCAATGGACCAATCTTGGTCTTCCGTAATTGGAAGAAGGAATTCCATGTACATGTTGACGCCTTGTGCATTGTGTTGGGTGCAGTGCTAACACAGACCAATGAAGCAGAGTTGGACCATCCTATAGCCTTCGCCAGTAGGAAATTATCGAAGGCTGAGAATAATTACTCAACAATGGAGCACGGAGGATTGGATATGGTATATGCACTTCAAAATTTTATGCACTATCTGTTGGTCAAACATTTCAAGATGTACATAGATCATTATGCCCTGAAATACCTAGTCAATAAGCTTGTGATTGGGGGGAATATCTGCTGATGGTTGCTGGTATTCCAAGAGTATGACTTTGAGGTCATTGTGAAGCTAGGGAGGTTGAATGTAGGACCTCACCATCTATTGTGGATCAAAATAGGAGAGGAACATTCTAATTTGAAGGAAGGGTTGCCAGATGCGTAGCTCTTCGCGGTGCATGTAGCGAACAATCATTTTGCAAATGTTATTCACTTTTTGACTACAGGGATGGCGCCGGAAGGGTATACAAGTCAAAAAAAGAGGGAGGTAGTAGTGTGCCCTACAGACTTTATGGTGATTATGGGACATCTGTATAAGATGGGTGCAGACGAGATATTGTGATGACATGTGCCAGATTTTGAGAGGAGTATCATTCTCACTGAAGCTCATGGAGGAGTTGCGGGAGGAAACTATGCAGGAAAAGTGACTGTGCAGAATATTTTGTACGCAGGTCTATGGTGGCAAATGTTGCATAAGGATTCTAATGCGTATTATAAGGCATGTGATGCATGTCAATGAACCAAAAGTTCATCGTGGAAGGATGAGTTGCCACTGAATCCTCAAGTCACTTTGTAGCCATTTGAAAAATAGGCTATTGATTTCATTGGTCTGATTTAGACCCTAGGAAAGAAAACTAGTGTGCGCTACATCATCACCACGACAGAGTATTTGACCAGATGGGTAGAGGTGTAGCTAGTTCAGGATTGTACAAGGGCCACAACAGCGAAGTTCTTTCTTGAATGTCTTAACCAGATTTGGCTGTCTTAATTAACACGTTCACAGAGGAGTTCCGGGTCTATCTTCAAAAGAGCACACAATATCATCCACAGGCTAATGGAATTGTGGAGGCCTTAAATAAAATTTTGGAGAACATGTTGACAAATATCTGCAACGCACAGCGAAATGACTGGTATGTGCATGTACCTTCAGTGCTATGGGCATATAGGACTACATGCAAGAAGTTGACAGGACAAACATCATTTAGGTTGGTTTACAGTGTAGAAGTTACAATGCCAATGGAGTATATTGTGTCTAGTCTATGCATAGAAGCTCTCATAGGTATGGCAGATCACGAAGCCTTGGAGGAATGGATCATGTAGCTAATGGATCTTGAACAGGATCGATTCTTGGCTAGATTCCATCAGCAAGTACAAAAGGAATGTGAAAAATCCTAGCACGATCGACACATCAAGATTCACACATTCATTGTAAAGGACCTGGTCTTGTTATATGATATTAAGTTTACTAAATTTCTAGGTAAATTTTAGATGCATTAGCTTAGACCATATATTATCAAAGAAATTACATATGGAGGCGTAGTTCAGCTTGCAAAGCTAAAGGGAGAACCTTTTCCACGAATACTGAAAGGGATTCGATTGAAGTTGTATACAGGGGATCATGCGCAATGACAATATGACAAAAGGACATTATTAGTGCTCCAGGAAGTTGCAAGGGAGCATGGGACTGTAAACTACACTGCCAGGGTTGGAGGACTACGTAGCAGGTAGGTTGCGCAGAAAATGGTGAAGATGCAATATAGAAAGTTGCGCGTAGGAAGTTGTGTTATGGAGGGAGGTTTCGTGCACCACATCAGGAAAGTGATCATTGAAGTCACTATTCATGATTTGACAGCCCAAAGACGCTTAAGGGGAGTGGGCTAGTGGCATTTAAGGCCAAAATCCTTGAAGATATGCCACCAAAACAACATTAATGATCGAAATTTGGGGGGAAGTGTCGTATTTGAATTCAAAAACACCTATAAATTATGCATGCCAGTCCAATAAAGAATACTTTGCACACTTGGAGCTTTTAATGAACTTCGTTGTCCATTACTTATGAGTCAAGCGTTTTGGGAAGAGTTCTTTGGCCACACAAACGTTTCTCTTGAAGCCCATGAGCTATTTATGGAGAGGATGACTACCACCAACTTTGAGTAGGCAATGGAGTTGGTGACGACACTACAAATATTGAATATAGAGGTGTGGGAGCTATAGAAATAGTATGATGAAGTCTAGGCAACGGCATGTTCCATTGCCCCATCACAATTCCTAGCCAAGTTGCATGATGGGAAGCAACTCCTCGCGCAGGTTTAAGAAGGAAAGAAGAAGGAGGCCTTGCTTAAGGCTAAGTTGGGGCCCTGGTTAGACAAAGCTTACCAGGTCATGACCAACATTCAAGAGAAGATCATAGGCTCACAACAGGTGCAGCAGATGATGAAGTTGGTTGTAGAAGGACCAACTACAGAGAATCTAGTGGAATAAGTCAAGCAGGTAGCTACGCAGAGTGTTGTTGATGTTTTCATAGTGCAAGTGGACCTGGGGGATCTTCGCAACAAGATCGCAGCACCATCTGAGTGGTGAGCACCAGTATTGTAGAAAGAATGCTATAACTCCTAGGCTGCCAACTTTACTTTTATCTACGTGGTAGTTCGTAACAAACTTGGAAGCGTCGGTGTTGTATGCACAAGTACTAGTTCTCAGTACAGGTTGTCACTTAGTCAGCCGACGCGAGATCACAGGAGCTCAAGGCAGCTTATATAGATTTCAGAAGAAGCTCTATGTGTGATGAAAGGAAATAAATATTACTCTACATATGCTATTCTAATTGTAGTAAGGAGAAATACTGGAATGTAAAGAAAAACCTAGTAAAGCCTAATTAACAAGCCAATTCTACTTTTTCCAAAAACACTATGAAAACCATGAAAGAAATGCCATTACCTACTTAAGGAAGTAAAAAACATCTAACCATGCTATTGCTAGAAGTGAAAAAGAAGAAAACATATTTTTGGATTTTTATGTGTTTTTATGTGAATTTATCATGCATCTAATTTATTGTGTATGAATGTGGCAGTGAACAGGTGGCGTCGGAGTGTGGATTTGGAGCTTGGGAGGATGTAGGATGGTCTATATGGGCCCTAGAAGGTATTAGGTGGCCTTTTAAAGGTTTTTCACACACTCAACCTTCAAAAGAAAGCCTACAGGAAAAACTACAGGAGGACACAGGGAGACTACAAGAGGAAAACAGGAAAACTACAGGAGGCCTACAGGAGGAGGCCGAGAGAAATTTGTGTTGTTTTGAGGGTGTGAGAGTGGGTGGAAAAGGTGGATGAAGGTTGGGATGAGGTGTTAGGGTGCCTAAGCTCTACCATGAACCACCAGGTGAGAGAAAGATGATTGGGTTTGCTTAAGGAGAGAGGAAGAAGTTCTATGGAAAATCAAGGAAACTAAGGCAGAATTGAGGTGAGGTTTGGGAGACTTGTAGGGCATGGATCAAACGGAGGGTGTGATTGCTGGTAAGCTGGCCTACTACTGGAAGATATCTAATGCATAGAAACTGATAGTCAACCAAGAAAATCAAGAAACAAATGAAATGAGTGCATCCTAGGAAAACCGAGTTTTGCATAAAAATGGTCTAAACTATGATGTATGAAAGGAAATGCTGAGAAATGCTACAAGAAAGGAAAGCAGGAAAGAGGACTATTGCAAATCAGGAAGTGAACATGATAAAGGAGATCTAAAGCAAAGCAAAACTGGACTATCAACCTACTAAAGAGCTACAAACACTAGAAGTCCTATGAATGAGGAAAATCTGTGTTTTTGGGGCAACAAGAGAGTCTTTGCCTCAAACCATGGTCCGAGAGGGAGGAAAACAGGCCAAGGCACTGTTTCTAGCCTTTTGAATCTTCTCTGATCACTATTTAACCTACTACAAAAAGCATAAATGGAAGCAAGATACTTAAATCACCAAAAGCAACCTATTCTTAACCATAAGGAAATACATCTAACAAAAAATTAATCTACAAACTAAAGTAAACAATACAAATACAAGTAAAGAGAAGCTTGGCTGCTTAGATTGGGCCCTAACCCAAGACCTTCAGCCCTCCGAGCTAACTCATTGCTAGCTCAAAAAGGATTCCATCTTCATTATCAACAAAATAGCAAGATTACATGAAATTGTCACAAAATTCTAAGCTCGAAATTTGAGCAGAGTTTACACAAGAAAAAAAAATCTGACCCTAGTGAGGCCCTAGGCCTCTCTACTTATACATCTGAAGCTACCAACAACTTCCTTAAAATTGGGGAGGCTTGGCTCCCAAAACTCGAGATAACTATCAGTCATTCTCCACTTGCTTGATTTCCTTCTAGTGCATGATTCAACTGCTTGTACTCTGAGCTTAATGAAGGGGAATTCAAAGTGAGGAGTAATAAATGAGGGGGATTCCCTCCTATAAGTCCTCTCCTCTATCTACTTTGAGTTATTGCTGCAGTTTGGCCACTAGATCCTTGACTTTGACCTCGAAATCCATCAATAATCTGCATTAAATATATGTTAGACCACATGACATAATAACTAACTCAACTCACCCTATAAGCATAAATATAATAAGAAAATAATACAATAAGCTAAGAGAATGGTTGATTTGACTAGGTTAGGAGGTAAGATGAGCCCATATAATTACCCATTGATGAGGCTCATCATCACCCCCTACTAAAGGTGTTGCTCATCCTCTGAGCAACCTAGTCAATCTCTTCATCTTTTATGGCCCTGGTGGCCTCCATAGCATTCTAGGCTTTTGATGTAGTCTACTCATGTTCTCCATAAAATATTGTTGTTATGTCTATGTCTTTCCACTGCTCCATCTATTCTTCTTGTCTTCTGCCTTCCAACATGCCTAATAGGAGTGGAGGACTCAGTTTCAGGCCAATCCATTTGACCTTCAGCCTTTGCATGGAGTACTTATACATTGGCATTCCTTTCAATGCCTCCCTCAGCCTCATTGGGGAATGGTATTCTCTAATCTGCAAGTTGTGAGGTAGGGTGTTCCATCTTCTCATGCTTGCATGCACACAGTCATCCCCATGTAGCCTTTGCATATCTTCAAAGTGTGCAATGGCTTGTGCCAGATTGGCTAGATATTTAAGGGCAATCTGAGGGTCATTGGCAAGCAGCTTGTGTGTGCTGATGAGTGCCATAGGATCTGATGGATTAGCTCTTATCATTAATGGTTCATGCTGCTCTTTTATCAAAAATCTTTTGATTCTTGCTGCCCTCAATTCTTCATGGTTTATCCATGAGGCCTTGGCCATTAATTGCAGATCCCCTAGCTTGGCATTGGGGTCCCACACATTCATGCCTATGAGGGCCATGTTGTGTAGTAGAACTCTGCCATATTTGCTTTATCCTCTAAGGTGCTTTGGTCACACAAATCCATGAACTACCTGTAGTCCTGGAAAGGCATGGTGCCTCTTTGTGCCAAAGTTTTTATTTGGAATTGGAGCCATTGATCCTTCAGATAGAGGCCATAAGATTTGCCTGGTGTTCTAAATTGTAATGCTTCCATGGATAAGCTGGCCATGTATGCCAAATGAGTCTCTTTCTCCTGCAGCTACCTCCTTAGTATTTCATTCTTATTCTCAAGGTGGCTTCTTGTGATGGCTTCTTTATCTCTGACTGTCCTCCTATCTTTTTCTCAAGATTTTGGGTCTCATGTAGTTGGGACAGTGTCTCCTGTAGGACTATTTCAGCTTCTTGTAGGTCTGGTTTGGGGTCCTGTAGAATTTCCTTTCCCTTCCATGTAGAAGATCTTGGAGTCCCCCTTTCATAGGTAATGGGTTTCTTGGAAGGAAATTATTTCACCTTTGCAGATGGTGAATCTTCAATGGTAATGGGAACTTTTGAGGAGGGTTGAGGTTTGCCTATTTTAATTCTTGTGCTCTTCCTTGCCCTGAAATACATGGAGGCTCTTCTTCTTCTACTTGATTGGTGTACTGAGGGCAGTGAGGCCAACTGTTGCTTCTCTTTCCAAATTTTTAGGGGACTCTTCTCTTTTCTCCCTCTCTGCCTCCTTTTCTCCCTCTTCTGTCTCTTTTTCTGTCTCTTCAACTTTTCCCTCCTGTGTTTCTTTTCTTTCCTCCTTCCTTTCTTGCTCTGCTATGTTACCATTTGCTTCAGCTTCTCCTCCTTGCTATTCTTCCTCCTTACTGACAATAGGACTGACATCATATGTTAATGCCTTTATTTCATCCTGAGCTGTCATATTTTGGAAAACTTCCCATGCTATAGGGAGTGTAAAGGTATAGAGGGATTCCTCTACTAAGATTTTGATTAAGCCATGGTGACCTAGCTATTGTGAATTTCCTACTTGTACCTTGGTGCTGGAGTCAATGAGGGACTAAAGGAAAAAGTAAGGGATACTGAGCTTTTGAGGTGCTAGGGTATCCATGCCATATCTCAAGTCATGGAGGATTCTGAAATGATATCCATAGACAATGCTATGCCTCCCCTCACAAGAAATGTATTTGATCACTTGGTAGCTAACTTCATCCCAGGGATATGGTATACTAGCCCTCCTAATTCCATTTTTATCTTCAACAGGGGTTTCATTATCTTGGAAAAATTTCTTCTTGGTAGCCTGGCCAATTGGTTTCTCATCTTTACTCCAAGGCAGCCCAAGAGGAAGGGTAGTGACACTACTAGTGAATTCAGGGATTATTTCAATCGAGAGGCCTCTAACGGTTACAATAGCATGAGTTCTTGTGTGAGGGACCAGAGAGAGAGCAAATTCTTGGGCAATTTCATCATCAAACCCTCTAAACTTCTCAAAGAAATTCATCCAATTTGCCCTTGTAAATATGTCCACCACTTGAGGATGTGCTTGGAGCCTAGTGGAGTTAGTGGGCTCTTTTCTCATAAACCCCCCTGTTATACTGCCTGTACTTCTTTTGAAAAACCAAATATGGAGGTGGAGACAAAGAATTTTGAGAAAAACAAAGAAACAGAGGAGACTGTGTTTTTTTCTTTTTTCAAACAGAAATTCCCTTTATGTATTTTTACCCTTCTAAAGACTTATTTCATCCTCAAATTGAAACCACTTCCTTCATATATTGATATTCAACAAGGGGAATTCATGAACCCTACCTCTTCAGATCGAAATTCGTGCCAAAAATCATGGTTTCTCCCTTCAAAATGACTCGCTGCCCCTCTTGTAGAAGCCCATTGTCCCTCCTGTAGATTTCTTGTAGGTGCTCGTGTAGAAAATGTTGAGAGTAGGAATATGGAGGAAATTGATGGAGGATGATGGTTACGAGGCTATGGGGGGACAAGAAGACTATTGGGTGGCTGAGTTACGAGGAGAAAATGAAGAAAAGGTGGTGAGAATGCGCAAGAAGGAGTGCTCATTACCTTTTATGGATATTTTTGGTTATGATTGTTGAGCTAGAAAGGTGTATGTTGCCCGAATTAGGACCATTGGTCCCCACCTCCCTGGTCATCATGGTCCCTCCTCATAATCACCCCTCATTATTGCATCGGAGTTAACTCTTCCTCCCACTACCTGTCCTTGGCATCTTTTGCTTGAGTTCACTGTGTGCACATGTGGTTGACATCTCGGATAAGTGGAGTCAACTAAATGAAGGTGGCCAAGTTAACTAGCCACCTTTCCCTCATTCGATCTCAACCATCTCGTTGCCTTCGTATGAATCCTAATTACACAAATGCAAATAGAGGAGTGACTTAGTTACTTACCTATGATTCGAGTGTATTTTGTTGTGAGGTGTTGTGGCTTTCTCTGTTGCATGCCTTCATTTTCCTTTATACATGTTGTCTCTACTTGCTGATGTGTTGTTGTGTGTTTTTGCAGGTTCTTCTTTTGTTGGAGCTGAGCTGCATGTGCCCTTTCAACCTGTATATGTGCACTCTTTTGCTACTAATGCTGGACTTCTATGGGATCAACTGCTACAGGAATTCCTACAGGAGCTCTTGTAGTTGCTTCTCCCCTTGAAACTTCAGCTTTTTCCTATGTTTGGAGCTCAAGAATGATGCCAAAGGTGTAGATAAAGATGGAGGGATAGTAGGTAAGCTTCATGTGAAGTTGATGATGCCTTTTCTCCTTTAACTTTTTTTTTTTCAAAACTGAAAGAATGTTTTTCTATGTTTTTTTCTTGGACAGGGGAAAAAATAATGATGCTTGGAGTGTGATGCAGGCTTAGAAATGATGGAAAGGAGTCTTAAGGTGATAATATGGATGAAGATTTCCTCATGAAGCTGTTCTTGTCCCTCAAACTGCCTCTTGTAGACACTTTTGCCTCTCTGTAATTCCTACAGGAGCCTCCTGTAGAAAACACCGTTTTGAAAGAAAAGGTACAGTGGGGTGAAAGAGATGCCAAAAATGATGGAGGAAGGTGTGGAGGAGATGAGATGGATGCTGGTGTGAAAGTTAGGGTCCCCTTGGCACCTTCTTCTGCTCCTTGTAGTCCTCCTGCAAACTTGCAATGCAATAAAAATTCATTTTTTTCTTCTCCTTTTTTTTTTGAAAATAATTAGGGCGCCTCAGGGAGATTTTCACCCTAATTGTCTGCCCTAGGTGCCCCCAAGAGAGGTTTTCACCCAGGGATCTTATTCTTTCCCTTTTTTCTATTTTTCTCTTTTTTTTTTTACATTACTGGGCCACCTCAGGAGAGGTTTCCAACCCAATGATGGGACTTAAGCGCCTCATGGAGGTTTTCACTTGAGTTCTTATTTTTCTCTTTTTCTTCAGTGAGTGGGTGAAGTGGTAGCTAGAAAATGCTCCACTACCATCACTATTTTATTCAAATCTTCAATAAACTCTCACTTGGAGAGAGGTTTCTTGTAGACTTTCAACCGATGTCCATTGACAAGCATGGGGATGGCTTCATCATCAATGGTTCTGATCAAAACTGAACCATTGTCATTGCATTCCTCCATAGTGCAGGGTCCTAGCCATCTTGTCCTCAACTTGCCTTTGAAATCCTTGTATCTTGAATCATAGAGTAGTGCCCAATATCCTCTTGTAATTGCTTCTCCTTGATATCTTTTTCATGCAATATCTTTCTCTAAAGTTGAACTACCTCTGTATGGAGAATGGCTTGCAATTTGTATTCATCCAATCCATTGAGCTGAAGTAATCTCTCCTTCTATGCATGGCTGAGGTCTAGGTCTAGCTGAGCTGCCATTGTTAAGGTACTGAATTCAAACTCTATTGATAGCAAAGCATTTTTCCCATAGACCAGTTCATAGGATGTGAATTTGGTGGTGGTCTTCCATGTTGTGTTGTAGGCCCAAGTGGCCTCAATTAATATGTCCACCCAGTCTTTTCTGCTACTACTCACTACCTTAGTTAGGATCCCTTCCAATGCTCTATTAGTGACTTCCACTTGCCCATTGGCTTGTGGATGGTAAGGGGTGGAAGTCATGTGCTTGATCTTATGATGTGTGAGTAGGTCTTCAATCAGGCTAGAAGTGAACTGATGCCTTGGTTTATGACCAACTCTCTCGGATACTCGAACTTGTAGAATATGTTTTCCCTTCAAAACCCAGTAACTTTTTCCTCTGTCACTACTTTGATTGCTTTTTTTCCGCCCACTTTGTCAGGTAGTTGGTGCAAACAATGATGTACTATTTATGCTTTGAAGGGGGGTTGATAGGCCCCACAAAGTCCATGCCCCACTTCTCAAATGGCTCAAAGGTCACCTGAGGTTGCATGGGAATTTCATCCTTTGGAGTGGGTTTCCCCATCCTTTAACACTAATCACATTGGCTCATGTATCTCCTCACATCATGATGAAGAGTGGGCCAGTAGTAGCCTGCTTGCAATATCTTGAAGGCGGTTATTTTGCTATGAAATGACCTCCACAAGGCTCGTCATGACAGGTTAGGAGGATGTCAAAGACTTCCTCCTCCCCAACACATCTTCTCAAGATCTAATCTGGGCCAAGTTTGAAGAGATTGCCTCCAGTCCAGGTGAAAGGGGCACTTTTCCTTACTATCTTGCTCTTCTCTTTTGAGGATAGGTGTGGTGGGAACTGTGCTAAAATCAATTAGTTTGCTATATCAGCAAACCATCTAGAGAGTACTGATATAGAAAATAGGTGTTCATCTAGCATTTTCTCATCCACCATTCCTTCTTCACCTGTAGGCAAATTTACTCTAGATAAAAAGTCAACTACAACATTTTCTTTACCAGGATTATCAAAAATGGTCAGATCAAACTGCTGCAGTTAAAGCAACCATCTAATAATGCCAGCATTTACATCTAGTTTGTTCATTAAATATCTAATTGCAGCATTATCAGTGTACATGAAGGTTTGATAGCCTGTGATATAATGTCTGAATTTTTTTAAGGAATGTATGACAACTAGGATTTCCTTCTCGGTCACTGTATAGTTTAGCTCTGCCTTTGACAAGTTTTTGCTTATAAAGTATATGGCATAAGGTAACTTTCCATAAATTTGTCCTAAGTCTACTCCTATCGCTTTGGTCGAGGCATCTATATGAATGTGAAAGGGTAGGGCGCAGTTTAGGCCTCCGATAATTGGGGCAATCACTAGCTTTCTCTTCAAGGTATCTAGGGCCTCTTGACAGTTTTTCGACCATATCAACTCAACATCTTTACCTAGGAGGCCAATCAAAGGAGAGGCTATCTTGCTGAAGTCTTTAATGAATCTCCTATAATATCCGTCTAAGCCTAGGAAACTTCTGACATCTCTCACCTTTTGAGGAGGTGGGACCCTTTGGATGATGGCAATTTTGTTGGGGTCCACCTACAATCCTTGTTGA
>APFE030033750.1:73984-88592 GCA_000404065.3 Pinus taeda
AAATAAATAAATAAATAAGATAAAAATGTGTATAATCCTGAAAACCAATCTTGGATTGGCAGTCTTATACAGAAAATATAAGGTGAAAATCAGGGACACCTGACACTCCATATTTTCCAAAAAAAAATCTCTCTTTCCATCATCATTCCATCTTCATTCCATTTCACCTCACTCCATATTTTTCATTCCATTTCACCTCATTCCATTTCATCTTTCATTCATTCCATCTCATTTCCACCAATAAAGTCCCTCTCAAGACTATTCCATTCAGATAAGTTGTTCTAATCATCTTTGTGCAAGCAGAAAAGTGTTGTTGCAGATTCCGCAGCTCATACCAAGTTTCCGTAGCCAATACACTCTGTCTCTGCAATCAAAGCAATTCTGTTTCAAAAAAAGAAAAATTTACAGTCAGAGGTATCATCATCAAGGGCAGCAAGGATACATAGCACCTATAAGGCCAGAAAGCAATCAAAAGTTAGCCACCATAATCAACAAAGGGATCAAATGCAAATGTATGAAGGGTATGTTCCAAATTTTTAACCAACAATTTAATGTCATTTATGCATGGTTTTCAAATCGTGGTAGGAGTCACTTAATGCAATGATTGACAAGATTATCCCACTCCTCGTCCACGATCATGCCTAATCCACCTCATCACCCTCCTAATGGTCTCCTAATTGCTATTGATTTGAACTTGATACGGGTTGCTCTTCCATTAACTACTCGTACCTCAGTGACGTATACCAGTGTACTACGGCTCTACATATGATCATTTCCGCAGCCAAGTGTACGTAGCCACCCGACGCTTACGGATTTGGCCGTTGCACCCGCATGCATAAACTCATTGCCGTATTCTCATACCACCGTTTCCATTCTCGTTTTCATACACTACTCTCATTTTTACTGTAAATCCCTCTTTGTTTTTTTTCCTCACCTCACTGTTCAAAACCTCGATCACAAGTTCTGCACCATACCTTTTATTACATTACGGTTACTCTGTTACAACCGTAATTCCCCTGTTTTTCCCGTGAAGCATTCTCCTCAAGCGTCCATATCCCACTGTCAGAGCTTCAAGTAAAACTGAGAGCCGAAAATGGGGAAATTGTTAAGAGCAGAACCAGAGGGTTCGAAATTTTTAGAGGGTTACCCACAGATAAAAGAAGCACTGCAGAGAGCCAAATGGTTGAAGTTCATTCAGAAATTTAACGGGTACAATAAAGAGGTGACAAAGGCATTTGTCCGGTCATTTGATGGGAAAACCGTGGAGGTAGGAGACCTACAGTTCACCATAACAGAGAGCACCTTGGCCACAGCAACCGATTTTCCTCAAAAAGGAGAACGCTGGTTCAAAAACAAAATAGTTGAAGATCAAGAGTGGAGAAATATGCTCAAGAATCCAGGTATGGATACTTCCATTTTCACTAAGGGAATCCCTGTACGTGTCATTAAAGAGAAATGGACTTCATTATTGTTGCTTGTTCAAAAATTTTTAACATGTGAAGGCCGTTTCGGTGTCATGTATGTATACCATGCAAGAATCATGATGCACTTTATGGATGACCGTGCTATCAACCTACCTTGTTTCTTGTTAGCTAGTCTAAAGAAGATGAGTGCCACTGTTCAGAAACACGTGGGAAACATTGAACCCCACTTGTATCACCATGGACTCATTAGAATTTTAATTGAAGAGCAGTTGAAAACTAAAAATGATACATGGGAGAAGTTTCTAGTTAGAAACCATTTTCAAGAGGTAGCTGAAGCCTCTAGCAGCTCTCCTAAGATACCAAAGAGAAGTAGGAGAAGAGGGAAAGAAATTACTACCCAGGAAACTGCTGTATAAATTGAAGAAACTGCCCAAGAAACTGCTGTAGAAATTGAAGAAACTGCCCAACAGACTGATGAAGAAACTGTTCAAGAAACTGCCCAAGAAATTGCCCAAGAAGAAAGGAAAAAGGGAGACAAAACTAAAAGGCAAAAGGGGGATAAAGGGAAAGCCATTGTGCAAGAGTCATTTCCTTCACCTGAGCCCTCAATTGAAGAAGACTCCCAAACCTTGGCTGACAGATTAGCACAACTTCAAGCCACTGCCCTCTCAAAGAGAAAACAGAAAGAGAAACAGAGTGCCCAGCGAAAGAGCACTAATGTACAAGTGAGAAGAAGCAGTAGGCTGAAGGGAAAAATGAGTGTGACTAAAGGAAAACAGTCACATTTCATTGACTTGGGAGAAACTACACCTGAAAAGACTCCAGCCCAGCTTGGCCCTGAGTCCACCCCTCCACGTGAGGAAAGTCCCTTCCAGCAAGAAAGAGAAAGCAGTCTTCAAGGATTTGAATGTAGACCAAGACAAACACCTGACATTGACCCTGACCAGCAGAAGGCATATGATTATGTGGAGACTTTAGAGCAATATGTTGCCGGTCCAAGCATTATATTGCCCCTTGAGGAACAAGTCAACTCTCTAAAACAAGAGGTATTTGAGCTGGAAGTCTTGAACCGGCATATTAAGTAGGAGAATGAAGCATTGAAAGAACAAAACAAGGTGGACAAAATTGTCCACGACAACACAATGCTTCACTTGGGTCTTTGGCAGAAAAAGAATAGGAAATTGAAGAGGAAATGCAAGAAATTGAGCAGGGCCTTCATTAACTTGAAGTTTAGGTGTTTGGTTAGAAAACCAAGAACAAATTTGGCAGTAAGAAGAAAAAGGAGAAGGTTGGATGTCTTGGCAGAGGCATCTGAGCATATGAACTGAAAAATCATGACAAAGTCTTGGTTGCATGAGGACATGCAACACCTTCACAGTGGGGGTATGTTGAGCCTCAAACCTACACTCATTTACCCATCCTCCCAACAGCCTTTTCCTACTCATTTCCTTCTTTTGTCATCATTTCCTTCATCAACTTGTTCAATTCATTGCATTATAGGACCTTTTAACATGATTTTCTAATTGTGCTAATGATTGACTGTTGGTTTAGATTTTTGGTTCAAGTGCTGCAATTCCGCAGCTGATACAGGGTTTCCGCAGCCGATCTCTGATTCCGCAGCCAATCCCAGATTCTGCAGCCATTTTCTTGTTTGCTATGATCCAGGTGTCCTCGAGAGGAAAGAGACACATGGGCAAGTTTGTATGACTGTGTACATGGTGCGTGTGCTGTCAGCTCAGCCAAACTGGTTGTCTACACCCCTGGTCAACGTGGAGGTAACTCTGGTCAAACGGCAAGGTTGCAAACGGTGGCACAGCTCTGCGTGTTCAGGTGGAGCACGAAAGTCACAGTTGGCCTCTTCTTTAGCCATGAAGACTGCAGGGGACAAGAATCCAACAGCGGATTTATCAACCATGATGACCGTTTCCGAAATCCGTGCACAGTGTTGCTGAACGTGTCTTTTACATAGCTTTTAGTTAGCTTAGTTTACGCACAAAATAGTTGGTGTTCCTGCTATAAATAAAGCGTTTCTACACGCTGATTAGTTAGCTTTTGGAAGTTAGTCTTTTGCTGTTGTAAACTCTGTTTCAAGACTCTTTTACATAGCGTTTACGCTCTCCATTGTATTTTGTTATGTGCTAATTTAATACCAAGAAGACAGTTATGTTCTTACCTGCGTAGCTGATCTTTTTAATTGGTTGAAGTGGATGGAGGGCCCCTGTCTGCGACAACCATTGTACAGTAGCTTTTAAATTTGCTTTCCTGCATTCCTTTTTTTTCTAATTCACCATGTATATTAATGTACAGTTTGAATCATGCTGCTTTACATTTCTGTACTTTTCATGACTGATCAGTGTGTGTTTTTTTACAGCTTTGTTAGGAGCCCGGGACTGTGTGCTTTTCCTTCTTTCTAACACTAGTGGCATCTGAAGTTGTCTTATCTAAACTGCTGACTTTCGCTTTGATTTTCATTAGTTTCCTTGTTTATTTAGTTTCCTTGCCTAGTTCACTTTATCAAGTTTTGTCAAGTTGCTAATCTCTTGATGGTTCTTTTTATCATGATTCATTAACTTTTATGGGACCAAAATATCATTTAATTGCAGCTTGGTTTATTTAGTTTTAGACTCATATTGTTAATTCACTCCTAACACTTTTTCACATGATCAATTTAGCTAAAGGCAGAATGTTAAGGGAGAATTAAGTAGTGTGATTTGTCACTTAATTTTTGCATTGCTTTAGATTCAATAGAGGAGTTAGAGTAGTGTTCTTGCTTTCAGCTGAGTTAATGTAGATATCATTTTCATTCTTATCAGCAGTAAAGGTATTGGACTAGTGCCATTGGTCTTTTTGTTTGATGCTTTACTTTCATTCGAAGCTTTGATTCCATTCCAAGTTATTGTTCAAGTTTTCTCTTTAAAATTCAAGAAGCATTTAGAAACCGCCACATACACACACATTCACTCACTTGCTTATAACTTCATCACATCACATTAGGAAGATAAGTTAGACATAAACTAAAAACGACAAAAAGAACTAGGAAAGGCTGCTTAAGTATATATTGTACACTTCACTTCATCAGCTTATGAGCCCCGGGTTGACAATTTATGATAGCAATTTAGACAACACTAAATTGACCAAACAGCTCCCAAAACTCAAGATAACTATCAGTCATCCTCCACATGCTCGGCTGTCTTCTAGTGCATAATCCGGCTGCTTGTACTTCGAGCTTAATGAAGGGGAATTCGAAGTGAGTAATAAATGAGGGGGATTCCCTCCTATAAGTCCTCTCCTCTGTCTACTTCGAGTTATTGTTGCAGTTTTTCCACTAGATCCTTGACTTTGACCTCGAAATCCATCAATAATCTGCAGTAAATACATGTTAGACCACATGGCATAATAACTAACTCAACTCACACTATAAGCATAAATATAATTAAAAAAACATACAATAAGCTAAAATAATGGTTGATTTGACTAGGTTAGGAGGTAAAATGAGCCCATATAACTACCAATTTATGAGGCTCATCACCTAGTGACTCGAGGGCGAGTCACAATCTTTGTGTTGGGGAGTTGTTGGGATGGGGTCCCTTGGGTCAGTTTTGGGGTTAGAAACCCATGTTTTGATATAATTTTTGTAAAATATGTAAAGTATCCGCGATTTGTGGATATGGAGTGCATAGATGGTTAGGATTCAAAGGGGTTTTAGCCCCTTGTTTATGTAAAGGTTGAGTCAATTTTGAGATCCACCCATGGTCTACGAACCATGGGATCATATGTAAAAAGCTATAAGTAGGCATGCCTTAGAGAGTCTAGGGCATAATCTGAGCTATAATGGGGGAATAGAAGAGACATCTTAGTGCAGAGAAGTGTGTCAGATAGGAGAGAAAGGATCTATAGCTAAGTGCGCAGTGGCCTAGGTAGAGTCTGCAGCTGAGTGCGCGGACCCTACAACTAAGTGTGCAGAGTAGTTTTGAGTCTGTAATACCATATTGAAGATCAATAAAGAAGATTGTTGAAGAATTCATGTGTTTATATGGTTACTTCTGTTTATTTATGATTGTGACATATGTTGTGGATGAATAATGTATTTATGAAATATTAATCTAATTATACTTGACTCTATGAAATAATTCTTAATAACTATACGCATTGCATGTGAAGTACTTTTGTGAAGATTGTGATATATTATATTATGTTTATTAAAATACTGAAGTAGATATGTGCAAGCTCAGATCCAGGGTTATTTTCTACTGCATGTAAGTAGATGATTTGACTCTTAAGGGTCCGCAAAGACTAATTGTAGACCTTTGCGAAGGTGTAGGGGCTATTTGAAGGGAGTTACAATGCTGAGCCCTAGGGTCTTATAGATCTGCATGAAGGTAGTTTTAGGGCACTAAAATACATCAAACTGATCTCTAGATGTGGAAACTTGGTTGCAACTTCCCTCTATACTGCTTCAGGTGAGACTACAGCTTATGCTACGTGGGTTGTTGCCGAAAGGGCCAGTAGTGTAGGGTTTTCTTTGGCACAATTAACTATAAACGTGGGTTCGGACCCCCTAATCTAGCAGCTACGAAGCTCTGTTAGAGTGGTCAGGGGCTAGCCAATCCCAAATGACTTGGATCTTAGACAGATCCACATGCACACCACACTCATCTATGATGTCACCCAAATATTGGACCTAGCTAATGCCAAAGGTGCATTTCTCCAAGTTGGCACACGTTTTGTGCTGCTGAAGGGTTTGAAGGACATGTCGAATGTGTTGCAAGTGTTCTTCCAAATTGTTTCTAAATATGAGGATGTCGTCCAAATAAAAATCATGAATGAGTTAGTGAAGGGTGGCAAGATGTCATCCATTAGCCTCATAAAAGAAGCAGGGGGATTCTTCAACCCGAAGGGCTTAACTGATCATTCAAAAAGGCCTTCCTTGGATTTGAAGGCAGGTTTCCATACATCTTTGGGCTTTATTGGAGCTTGGTGATACCTAGACTTCAAATCAATCCTACTAAAATACTTGTCCCCCTTGAGTTGTTCCAACAGGTTATTAATCTGTGGGATTGGATACCTGTTCCTGACAGTGATTTTGTTTTGTGCCCAATAATTAATGTAGACCCTCCAGGCCAATCCTTCTTTTGTACAAGTATAATCGGGCTCCTACAAGGCGAGGAACTTGGTCAGATGTGCCCTTTTTGCAGCAACTGCTGGATTTTCCACTTGATCTCTTCATTTTCCATAATGGAGCAGTGATAAATGAGCCTGTTGGGTAGAGGTGCTCCAGGTGTCAGATCGATTGAATGATTGACCTAATAGACAAGGGTACCCTTATCGGTGAAGAAAATATGTCCCTGTATTCTTCCATGAACATAACCACCTGCGTTCGCTGTGTGGAGGAACCCTTCCTAGGGGCCACAGACATGGCTATGACCTACCCCTTACTTTGAGAGCAAATCAGAAAGAAAACAAATTTCCCAGTCTAGGAGATGATCTTATTGCATTCTTTAGTAGAGATTAAAGAGATGGCAGTGGGTGGGGCTACCTTCGGTATCCCGTATAACTTATTACCCAAATAAATAATAACAAAGTGAGGTCTAGACTCATATACAGCATATCGCTTCCACAAGTTGTACTAATAATACATCACAAACTTCAAGAGGAGCAACATCACACAGTTTCTCATCTGTGAAGAGCTTAATGTTGTAGGGAAAGTGAGATTGTTGGCTGATGCAGAGATCTCATCCTTGGTGAAGCCACCTGATGGTGTATAACTACGGATGTGTTGTAGTCGGTAGGCCCAATTGCTTCACAACCTATTCTATTGAAATGAGGTTCTTTTAGCTCCCACTGTTGACAATGAACTACAACGGAGAACCCTTGACCCACATTTGTGAGTGGAAGAGGCATTCCCCCTCCTTTGAATATTCATGCTCAATCTTTTGGATCTTGGTGGTGGCCATGGTGGAACTAGGCTCCACATCAATGATATGATTCCCTTTGTCATTACTCTTGTCGAGTTTCTGACTCAAAGTTAGAACATGTGTCTGATTTAGAATCCTTCAGCTCGAACACCAGTTACTACTTGGCCCAGACACTCACTTGCGTTGTGAGTGGATATTTTATGGAACTCACACCACTTTCCTATATCCTGATTTCTCTTCATGGTGTTTTTATTTGCTTGTGGCTTGGGTGGGTTATCCTGCATCACCTTGCTTTGGCTTTTTCGTTTTCTCTGCAATTTGGGGGTGCCTATCCCTTGCTTCAGATTCGCAGATCCAAAGTATCACTTTTTATGTTTAAACTTCTTCTCAATCTTGACAACATATCGATGAATCGTGCCAAGTGAGTAGATTTCCAGGAACTCCATCTTGTCCTCAATGTACCTTTGTAGACAATCGTGGTACCTCAGTAAAAAATGCCGCTTAGAATACTTGATGCCCAACTTCATGTGAAGGGTATGAAAAACATTGGTAAACTTTAGCATGTCTTGGTCCCTTCCCTGCCACAACGTGGTCCACTTTATTTATTTATTGTCATAGCTCCTGACAGGGCAGTACTACTCCTTGATGGCATCCCAGAACAAATTCCAAGTGGGTGTAGCTTAAAATAGTGAGGGTGTACTTTCTTCCTTCTTCTCACAGTAGGCTTCTCACCAGTCCTTGACATTTGGGGCGGCTTTGAGAAGTGAAAAAGTAATATTTCCCTAACTGGAAAAATCATGAATAGAAAAATATCCTTCTAGAATATCTAACCATTTATCTACAACATGACCTTCAAATATGGGGATGTCAAAGTTAAATTGTAAATTGAAGGGTGTTGCACTTCCAAAGTGGCTACTGGAAGGATATGCGCCACCTTTGGGTACTCGCTGAAGGATCTGGGCATAGTTATCAATCATCGCATTCCTTTGTCACTCGAGTGATTCTTCAAGCAAGATTTTGAAAGAATCTCCTGCCCCCTCATATTTTTTCTCTTCTACCATGGGAGGCCCTTGGAGTTTGCAAGGTTGGTCTTACAAAGGTTCGACCATTTGGAGCCCTAACTCCATATATCCCAACCTCGTTGGGGACATGCAAAGAAAAATCGAGAACGAGCAGACCACTCTAATACCACTGATCTGAATTTAAAGAAGAATGAAACAAATTACAAATATAACCATAAATAAGTAGATGCAACATAAATAACATTTTATTTCATTAATATCAAATAATGAAATAAACTTATAAACATAATGGAAATAAACTAGCTCAGGCGATGGTAGCTTATCTCTTACAAGAGATGTGGCGGCTATATGCCTCTAAACTATGTTACAATGAGGCTTGAAGGCCTATTTATTATTGATAAATAATGGAAAACCCTAAACATACAAAAACGTAACCCTAGGAGATGAAGCACCAAAACTATGGGCCCCTTTTGGGTAAATTGGTACATCAACTTCCCGGCGTCGTAACTTTGGCATACAATCTTTGTTTGATGCACACAATACCACATTAGAAATATCTATCTAGGGACTGCAACCTTTGAACAACACACATTAATAAAACACTCATGTTTTCCCTATTTTTCCCAAAAAAAGGTCGTTTAGGTCCTCAAAATGGCTCTGGAAGTTCAAGACCCGAAAACTGCTAAAAATAGTAAATTGTGCTAAAATTAAGGAAACTAAAAAATTGAAAGAGATAGTGGTGGGGGTCCAAGTGGAATAGGTAGGTGGCTACCAACATCCACCTTGATCAACATTGGAGCAGAATTCCTTTAATCACTACTCAAGCACCGACAATCGGGATGCGAGGGGCCCATACTTCCTCCCCTCTAGGCATAATGAAAAAAGTCAAAACTTCACAGTCGTGATGGCATCATAATGTATAAACATTGTATTTTATGAGTTGTTTTATTTTAATTTGGATTTTTTACATTTAGGATAGTTACTCAAACAATTATTTTTTAGACTAATTATTTAAAACCTTGTTTCTCGTATAGTGGGGTTGCTGATAGAAGTTATAATTTTCAATTTTGTGAAAATTTCTTATACATGTTACATAGTATTTTATTACATCGCTGAAATTTATTCCTTTCGTTTTGATGAATATTGTTGTGTTTATTCATTTGTGTATGCCAACCGCAGAAAACTAAAACTAAGACTTGTTCTCATTTAAAAATTATTTCGTTTAGTCTTTTATGTTCCGATATCATATTATCAATCTGAATTACTGGATGGTGAACATTTGATTGTTGTTTGTTTTAGAACCTTGTCTCTTAACTTACCAACAATCTTTGTTATACATTTATGATTGTTACAATGTTATATTTTGTAATTTGTTTGTGCATGACATCATTTTCACTTTAAAACCTATAAGTTTCTATACCATCTTTGCAAGTTTTAGGTTTCAATATTTATTATTGAATACAGTTATCTTCAAATATTTGGAATGGAATCTTGGAGGACATTTGTGGATGTTGCAATGACTTCCCATCGTCTTTTAAATGATTTGGTATCTTGTACCTTTATGTATGTTCTTATTTTGTCTATATTTCATTTTTTATAATCTAATCTCGATATTTAATTGTTAAAGTTTGTCATTTGCATCTGTGTAATAACTTTCAAAGATTTTGTTTGGATATAACTTCCTCTTGAATTAGTTAATACCATAGAGCTACTACAACAAAGAAATTATCATCAGCTGACCTTATTATATTTTCTTATCTAAAATTATATAATCATCATCAGGGTTACCCCCTATGGTGCACGGGAGGTCAGCCTATAACATCTAGAATGGGAGGGATTCTAAGTCCCCATTGAATGTCTATTCGAGTCATTCATATGTCGAGATGATTTGAGAGCTAAAATTCTTTTGGCATTGTTGTTAGGGAGAAATTAGTTCCAGAATTATTGGATGAATACTTATAATCCTTTTCAACCACATATTCTTTCTGGTTTAACTTATCAACGTAGTATATTAAATGGTCTATATGAACTCTCCTTAGAGGTTTCCTGAACTCACCAAGACCTCCATCAGAATTGGGAAGTGTTAGTGCAAGAAGACAACTGAGTGTAGTTGAACCCGAACACTCCTAGATGACAGAAAAAAATGAGGGTCTGAGTCTACAACAAAAGTGCATCTCTGTCATTTCCCAGGCACCTTATCAATCACACTTATTTTGTTTTATTATCTATAACTAGTTATAGAAGTTAGTTTAATATGTATCATATTGAGTTATGTAATATAAAAAAATATCTACAAATAAACAATTGTAAAATTAGTAGTGAAATAGTACATTGCTTGTTAGTAACATAGGTCATTGTTCAATATGGATACTCCCGAGAGGTAGACTATGTCTAAGTCAAAGGTTAGTCACTCTCCTTTAGAGGACCTAGAATTGTTGGTTACTATAGTCAATAGGAGGAGACACCTTGACAAGTTCAGGAAAAATCATTCGTTGTCTCCTAATTTGAGAGTACCAGAAATTCTTTCTTCTCCCTCTTCTCATTTAAGCTCTCATTATATACCTTCATCATCAACTTCTCAACCTACCCACTTATCTTTCCTTCTCCCGTCCACTCTGCCGAATATTCCATCACCTTCTCCTTATGAATATTTACCTCCTTCTCCTACTTCTCCACCACCCATGAATGCTTGGGTGTATGCCCGGTATAATCCCCTTAATAGACAAGGGACTCTTCACAATTCCCCCCCCCCCCCCCCCCCAAATATGACAAAAATTTGCCTAGGTTCGATAATGAAGGGGAAAGAATTGTCAAAGAACATGTTGTTAAATTTTAGGATTATTGTGAGGATTTGGGTGTCGAATACAATGACATTTGCATGAGACTTTTCATGCAAAGCTTAGAATGGGAGGCCTGAAAATGGTTTAGAAATCTTCCCTAGAATAGTATCAATACAATGGATAGGCTAATTCACTTGTTTTTACAACATTATGGTGTCAAAAAGAGTAACCAATTGTGGCTCACTGAATTTTCTACTCTAAAATTAAAACCTAATGAATCAATTCCAAATTTTAACAAGAGTTTAATGAAATGTTATAACCTTTTACCTATTGTTGTTTGACCATCTCACAGCGCCGCAGTCATGGATTATTCCACGACTCTCGATGATGATTTGTCATATGCTTTGTGAGAGAGTGAACTAGCTCTTTAGCTTATGATCAATCTAAGGTATGTGCTTGCGAGGTGAATCTCATTGCTACTGGGAAATATTCCTCTCATGATAATCAATCCGATGGAAATAAGAAAATCGTTTACACGTCTCCTCAACTTCCCACTTATTCCTCTTTCTTGGATCAGAAGATTGAGGAAATGTTGAAGCTTATTAAGTCATTAACCAATAAAATCCAACACCTTGAGGTTGGAAACACGACATTTCCTCCACGTTCTACAAACCCCCTTGTATAGCCAAACTTTCATCCTAATCTAGCGAACATAAATCCCAATTTTCTGCCAAGAAATCAAGCCCCTTATCATCATCCTCCACAAATGTTGCAAAGGGCACAAAGGCCAAATGAGCCCCACATTCACCCTTCTCTCAGAAATAATGCTAACCTCGTTGATGAAATGATGATGATGCTACTAGTTAGAAGATGAACCCTGAAGAGGAGGAATATCCTAATGTAAATTCCATTAATACCTTTGAGGTGCACAATCTAGATACCCTCGATTACATAGAACATAATTTTTTGGATCCTTAGCTTCAAAATTTTGCTAAAAAACTAGAAGCTCAGTTTCAACACAAATATAACCTCATAACCAAGAAGGGCCATGCTTCTCAGAAAGAACCAACACCTCAGCCCCTTTGTGTAAGGATAAACCATTTGTACCCCATGAGCCTAATTATTTTGATGTCGATCCACCTTTCGCACAAAAAATTGATCTTCTAGAATGAGTTGAGAAAACTCAAAATTAGTATCCCTTTAACCAAATTTGTTAAGCTTCCTAACTATAAAGAAAAAATTGATTCTTTTTTCAAAAAATTACTATCAACCATCCCAAGTAATGGGGCTAACAGACATTATTAATGTCTAAGATGATGCTCCCAAAATTACTCTTGGCCTTGTAAACCAAAAAGATGGTAATTTAGTTCCCCCTTTTCACATTAGCTTAAAGATTCACGACTAGAATCTGCATAACTGTATGCTATATTTAGGTGCCTCTCGCAATCTCATGCCAAAAGAGATTATGGATAAACTCAAGCTAGCTATAACTTGAGATTATCGGGATCTGTATTCGTTTGATTCTTGAAGAGTTAAATATTTAGGTGTGATTAAAAATATGGTTGTAGTTCTAGCCCAGGTTCCCGTATTAAATATTGTTATGGGAGCAGTGGTAGTCGATGTCCCTCCTAACTACGAAATTCTCCTATCAAGGAGTTGGGTGCTAAGTTTGGTGTTTCATTGCAATGTGATATTTCCTACACCACCATATGTCACGTATTTGGGGGAGGGACATGCCAATTATACAGAGAATCTACATTAACTTATACCATCAGTTCGGAATAGAACCCTGAGAACTCGCCAATCTATACTTTCGATGATAATATGGGAAATATTGTCTTCATTGTTTTAGATGAGGAAAATGCCTTTATTTGTGAGAAATACGTGTCTATCCTTACACCTAAAGATTTTAATGTTGTTTGGAAATTGTACTTTGTTGGGGCCTTCTCTAGGGCAGGGTCTGGTGCAAGTGTTTTTTTGATACCTCCATCTCAATGTGATACTATTTTTATTGTTTATATTAAACTTTGGAACTACTAATAATATAGCAGAGTATGAGGATTTAGTACTTGGATTAGAGAATGCACGAAAACTTGACATTCAAAATATATCAATTTTTAGCAAATCCAAGTGAGTAACTAAACAAATAACAAATAAATGCCAAACTAAGCATCCTCGATCGCATGATTATAAGAATCAAGTCTGGGATTTCATACACAACTTCTTTTCTGTTATAAACTTTACTACTATTCCTAGGGAAAGAAATCAGCTAGTCGATGTTCTTGTTGTTACTATCGCTACCTTTATCCCTCCCACTAGCCTTAAATTAATATTTGAAATTGAATTCCTCTATAGACCTTCCATACCTGATAACATAAATCATTGGCAAGTATTGGAGAATGATTAGGAAATTAAATTTTTTATTGAACTAATTGGTGAATTTTTAGATCATTACATAGATAATGAAGAAGAAGTTGATCAAGGAAGTTCTAATGCCGCAAACCTAAAAACTAAAATTGGAAAACATGAGGTGTTTCTAGGAAAACTAGTGTCTTTTCAATCTGCTAATCCCACTAAGATGGGTAGCTATCTTAGAAACAAACAATTCAAAACGCTTCAAGATTTCCTTTATGTACAATAGATAAGAGAGAAGCAAAGAGGACCAACCTGTATCTTCCGCTTGGATCCTTGCTCGTTTCCTCTCTCCCTTGATAGAGCTCACCACTGTTCTCCTACTTGTCCCACTTTAGAGAATACCTATAGAGGGAAAGCAAAAAAACACTATCAAAGCATCTCAATCTATGATACCATAAACAATGTAGAATCAGAAATACATTGACCATACAATTGTATCTACAAATAACAAGATTCATAAACACACGATTATATGGAGGAAAACTCAAAGAACTTTATTGATAGTAGAAATAGAAGAGAGGATTACAACCAGCTGTCTGATCTAGCATCATCCTCCCGGAATCAAATCCCTCTTCACCTCATGAAAAGCAAGATCACCCAACAATACAATGTCTATTCTCAAAGAGAAACCAACAACACTTCCATACAAATTACAAAATTCTAGCCTTTAGATCTCTCAGATGAGGGATCCATTTATAGATATTTGCAGAGGGGTGAGTCAGCTTCTGGGTTTTTGATTAGTGTCATTTCACTGATAGTTCTTGGCTCAACTTGGAGACTTCACTGATCTCTTACTCACCCTTGGGTGAATTCAGAGAGGTAAGTGTCATATGAGAAGTTTCTAGAAGATTCTCTGGGTTTCCACTTAGCAAATTGTCTCTACCATTTGTCTGCTCTCACTCATCACACCCCACAGAAGGCTCTTTTAGTATGCATCGCACCTGGCTAGTGTAGCAGCCAGTATGCATCACACCTTGACCATGGAGCAATCTGTATGGTCTAGTTTTGGCCAGTTCTGAGTGGTTTTTCAGGTGGAACTTCTAGGAAATGAT
>APFE030033767.1:0-14263 GCA_000404065.3 Pinus taeda
TTTTTTTCGACAGTTGTGGTCCACTTTGGGACATATTGGTTATTATCACAAATTTATAAGATATTATGCTTTAATCATAGTGTCACTTGAGAATCTTCTTAAGAAATTTGAATGATTTGTGTGGTCTACTGTATGTGATGTTGCATTTGATACTTTGAAGGAGAAACCTTCAAGTGCATCCATCCTGGTCTACCTTGACTAGAATAAGCCGTTCCATGTCCATTTTGATGCATATGGAATTGCCTTATGAGCTATATTAACACAACCAGGTGAAGGACACTTGGATCATCCCACTTATTTTGCAAGCATAAAACTTTCAACCACAGAGAAAAATTATACTACCATAGAACGGGAGGCTCTAGCTATGGTATATTATCTCCAAAAAATTCCTACATTATTTACTAGGAGGTCCATTCAAGTTCTTCACAAAACACTTAGCACAAAAATATTTAATCAATAATCCTGTACTCAAAGGAAGGATTTGTCGGTGGTTATTGTTATTTCAAGAATTTACTTTTGAGGTGATTTTCAAGCAGGGAAGATCAAATGTGGGGCCAAAGTTAGTTACAAAATCCATTTCCCAATTCTCGATAAGGTTTTCCTTTTTTGTTAAATTTTCCATCAAATCACGACATTCCTCAGTACGTGCCATGATTTCCTATCATTACTTTGAATTTTGAGTCACATTTATCATGCATAATGGCCAAGCTCTCCACCCTGTCAACTATTCTATATATGCTCGCCATTCATTTCTGTTTTCATCTCTTCCCATCTTGAATCCTCAGTTTCCACTCTAGCTCCATTACCGCCTATCCTTGAACCCTCATTTCCTTGTCAACCCCTAGTTGTTTTGTGTGTACCCATCGTTCTGCAACGATGGTTCGTCAAGTGCGAACCCTTGTCAGTCTATACCCTATTGACTCTTGTATCCACTGCCAAGAGGACCTCTTGGGGAAATATGAGAAAGCCACTTTTTTTTATAATAACCTCCATGATCTGTTGATGTTCCCTTCACTCTAAACCGATGTATTTATGGAGCCCAATACCTATTCCAATGCCCATTCTAGCCTAAAATTAAAATATAAATTCCATCCTTTGAAATTGTAAACTCTCTTTGTTATGTGCGAGTCACCTTTTTTTGGCACCATTGGTGAAGTCATGTACTACATAAAGTTTTTAATCAGTCGTCTCCATGGGGATTCTCTCTAGTTGGACCGAGAATACCCCATACATGCTGAAGATAATTACAAACTCACAAGATTATCCGTTTATGGTACCGATGTTAGCTCAACTTTTCAGAAAATTGCTAAATGCGGCAAGAAGACCGATGCGACTAATTTGTATAAAACTTATGGAACCACCAGGAAGGGCATGGAGTTGTTCTTGATATGATTAATAATATGTCAGTTTGAGTTGTTTCCACCATTATCTCTACTAAATTCATGCACCATTTTACCAGAGGAGAATGTTCGTTGGACGCCATATCAGTTGCAGAGGCTTGCGTCCGAGGAGACCAGTTGAATTGGTCTAACTATCTTCTTAATGAATTATTTGAAGTTTCCCATGATGTTTATACCTGACCCATGTATTTATTTTTGGATATCTACTTCTTCCACTTGCTATGTACAAATGGTGTGCTCTAGAAGGCCGAGACCTCGCCAAGGTTACAGAAGGTGAACCTCTTGCATATGCTTATGCACCTTAGCGTAGTATTAAAGACACTGTCAACAAAGAGTTTAATGACCTTGCATTTGGACACTAGTTCAACAAAATGGATGTTGTGACCCGAACCATTTCATGAGTGTTGCTCCCTGTACTCGACTAGTACACTCATCAAATTTGGTTCAATATAAATCATAGTTCTTGTTATCTACAGTCGTTGCATGTTTGTCCTACAAATTTTGCTATGAGGAAGCTGTCATTCTACATCAGCGAAAGCGATTTCCATAATGAAGTCATCACTTGGACAGGAGTCATGTTATGGTGGCAAAATGGAATGGACTTTTTGACAACATTATACTTTTGGGCATGTATATGTTTGATAACATACTATTTTTATGGGGTTACAAGCAAAGATTATATGGCTAATGTGGTATGTTCATAGGTTGATTTTTATTATGGTTGTATATGTGCATTTTTGTATGGGGAGTCACGAGGCTTTTTTATGTTAAAGTCATATGCGGTGAATGCTTTTCATGATACATATATTTATTTTTTACGATATACATGTCAGGGATACAAGGAATATTTTCATATCATACTATATAAATGATGGGGAATTTTATTTATTTTAGATTATTATTTGATGTCATTATGATTGCACATTTTTATGTCAGGTATCAAAAAGGTGGTTTAATTTCATGAAAAGTATGAGGGGGCTTACCTACTAAAAAAATGCATTCTAAAAAGTTAATTTATTAAAATATAAAATCCTTTATAATTCTTCTTCCCGAATGCTAGTAAAATACAATTAAAAAATAAATAAACTGAAGAGAAACTAATTCCGAGAACATTTAGTCTCTCTAAATATTTCTAGAGGGTACAAAAAGGGAAGAAAACTATGAAGGAAATAATCCATACTCTATGAGGAAATATATCCATAAGTTCTGAAAATTTTCATTATTTTCCTCTAATTTACTATTTCTGTGAGCACAAGAGGCTGAACTGTTTGGTGGTATCAATTTTCTTCTGAGGAGTGATAAGGTGGGAAGTAGATTCATCCCTTACTTATGTGATATTTTCAGGTTGTCTTTCTTTCATGCATCTATTTGTGCTTATAGAAGGTTTTTCATTTAATGTTAGTGGTAATAGCTAATTTTATTTTTGCTGAGAATCTTTTGTTGATTTAATCATATCATGATGACCCCAGAAGGATTCTTTATGTTGTTATGGCTTATCTTTTCCCTTTCAGTGTTTTTGTACGAGTCTTCTACGTCATATACACATTTATGAAGTAAGTTCTGGCTAATAGTTCTTGGAGGAACTGGCCAAACAACAGGTTGTACTTTCATTTATTAATAAAATTTAGTAGTTTCTAACTATATTTTCACTTCAATTACATGAATGATTTATGCTGAAATTTATCTATATATTTATGAGTTTTATATAGTAGTAACTTCATGCTTTGCATAGCCTTGTATGGATATGGTTGGAGCTACTCATGGTTCTTAACACTCTATAAAAAAATGAGAAAGCAAATAGTATGCATGTTTACTAATAGTTTTGTTTGTTATGTATTGCAAAATATATCTAGTATTAGGAATTTTTTATAGAATATATACAAGTAAAAATAGTGAATCCTCTGTGGAGGACAACTTTTTGATGCTTAGACTGTAAGGTAATGTCCCTTTTGTATTATTATGCTGACCAATGAAGCTGCAACACTTTTATTATGCAAAATATAACTATTTTTGTCTACCAAAAAAGATAAAAAATAAAATTTGTTTGCACCAGAATAAGGGCAATTAAAAATGAGTGTAAAAACCCCAAATGTTTTGAATTTCATGCACATAATTACCCTTAAATTATTCTCCAAATCTACATTAAAGATGAGATTGTGTACATGGTTGCTCTAATCTATCGGAGTATTTCACAACCTTGGCGATATTGGCTAAAAGTAGTATAATAAAGACCAACAAAATCAAATTAGATGTCTGTCTCTACTTATAGAAATTCAGTGAACTAGGCACCAGCTTGTTATCGAGGATCATTGTTTTACCAATTGCACCATCTTCGGAAGCATTATAAATAGCATCATTTCAATCCAGAAAATCGGAAATTGTCGACTTGCTCAATTAGTGCAAGAGATGACTACACCAAAAAAACACTTTGGGAGGGTTGAAGAAGCAAACTGAGCAACAGGTTGTTTTGGATGCAATGTTTTTAGGAAGAGACATTTGAAGCACAAATGACCATATGTAATATTTACATTGTAATTTGTTTTCCATTACACTTTGAAGCATAGAGGAGATTCTCTTTTTTTATGCTTCCCGATTTGTTGTGCAAGTTCACAGAGACAACTCAATCCAGAGATCAAATGTTCATCAAAATTTCTATGAATAACTGCATATAATTACCACGATGAAAATCCCACAATTCATGTAACTCTATGCAACTCAGATTTTTTAGCTTGGAAGTGTGAGAGCACACCATTGCAATCCAAGAAAAACATGTCACATGAAATAACTAATTTCCTTGCAAGGGAGAAATTTTCACTTTGCTAGATACCTGTGGGTCATGGGCAGATGACCTATTTCTTTACTTAATTTTGAAGAAGATAAAATCTTAACCAATCATAAACAATTACTCCCAGATTATAATAAAAAAGAAAAAAAAAAAAAAAAAAAGACCATTTGAACCCATATATATCCCAAAAAAGCTAATATGACATGTAAATCATACATGAGGCTACCTAGAGAAAAATAATATGCTTTTAAAAAGAAACCTGCCTTAACCTATACATGAAACCAAGAGATAGATCCCCACTCATTCATATTCAATAGTGCATCATGTAACCATGTTCTGCCAAACAGGATAGTTGAACATCATACCCTTCAAATTACATACTCTGTTCAGGAATTATGATGCAATTTTCAGATGTGTGGAATTTCAATAAAAATGAAACAATCACCATCTCTTCCAAAGATGTGAATTTTGGCTGCCAAGATTCAAGCCCATCTCTTCATGGCCACAACATGGAATTCTCACCGCACAAACTACAAGTAGTAAAATGAAAAAATCGCCATCTCTTCCAAAGATGTGAATTATGGCTACTAGTATTCAAGCCCAGGTCTTCACAACCATTATGTGGAATTATCAAACACATCAATGTGTGAATATTTAGTTCATTATATTATAGAATGTCCAAAAGGATGGAAATAGACAGTGTCAAGTCTATGCACGAAAAACTTCCCACTATAAAAGTTATTCTCTATTGAAAAAGCACACTCGTCTAGTTCAGTTGGTAGAGCGTAAAGTTCTTAACCTTGTGGTTGTCTATTCGATCCCCAGGGTGCGAATTACCATGTGCTTTGTTTCTAGTTGAACAAATTTAACTTTTGTTGCATATGTTGTATGGATAAGTGTTCTTGCAACCATTGTAAGTTATAATTGTAAAATCAAGGTAGATCTTCAAAACAAAAACGGAATTGGGAAACCAACACAAGGATCTGCAACAAGATCATAATATCTTCTAAGTGAAAACCCAAGTAAAAATATCTTCAATGATAAACATGGTTAGAGTGATGAAGCCATGCAAGTTTTTCACTCGCACTACATTCAAAAGCATAACCCCTAATGGTATTTTTAGTAGCCTAGGACAAGTTGTTGTTACTTTTATAACATAAGATATTCTCCTAGATTTAGGGCAGTAACACCTAAGCATTGCCAAATTATTCAAGTAGTTGAAGACAATGACCATCACAAGGAAGATTTTTTCACAACTCAATCAGAAACTGACAAATATGGACTGCCTAAATTTGATAAAGAAGCATTAGTAGATGAGGAAGGACTGCATAAGTTTGATGAAGAATTGTCTTAGATGAGGAAGACCGAGATTTCACAAAGAGAATGAGAACACTAAAGAAGACACTCAAATACATTTGAGCATACAACGAATTTGAAGGGAAAATCTTGAAAACCAGACCTTGAGAGAAATAAAGTAGGAGCATTGGAAACCAAGATACAAGAGTTAATGATCAATTACAAGTGTCCTCTCAAGACAAGAAATATTTGAAGACAATTTATTAATTCCTTGGTTGTCTTCTCAATACTGACTCGGATGAGATCTAGGTTTCTATGATGTAAGAGTATGTAAGGTCAACACATTTTTTTGAAAGGACCTTTAGGTTCCAATGAAGACACTAATATATGAATAAGTCATCATCCCAGGGGTTGAGATCAATATTATTTCCTATATCTACTGGGATGAAGTACATGGCCAACCACCTTTGTCTCATAGTATATTGACAATTCAACAACCAATAACACATGTAAATCTTTTGTAAGGTTGATTGAGATTAAGATTTAATGTCAACATATGCCAACTTTAAGGTATTGAGTAGACATTTAGGAGCAACATATTGGATTCTCTTCATAAGAACATTAATGTAGTAAATAAGACACACATTTTATATTGCGAAACTGCCATTAATGTTTGGACAACATTAAAATAAAGTGATCATTCCATTTGATAAGACTAGGTGAGTAACAAAAACAAAAACTAATGCAATTGATAAGGATAAGTTGTCAAGGTAAAATTTTGATATAGGATATCTATATACAACTATCCATAAAGCAATAGAGCAAGAGCTTGATGACTAAGGCATTTTTCACATTGAAAGTTCATCATGGTAATATCCTTACATAACCTTACAAGGATGAGTGCATAGAAAAAATGAAATCTACCTAATGTATGTCAAAAACCTATTTTGGGTAGAAGTACATAGCATATCCCCAATAATAGAAAATTGCGAAGAGAAAGGCCCCATAAAACATATAGACAAGTTTGAGTGAAGGATTAATTTTTTCTCCGAGGAATAAAGGGTGAATCACTTATTTCCAATGACAATACAGATGCCAACTTACCAATGTTAGATGAGTACACATTTCCACCATAGTTTCCCCCCATCACCCTATTAAGCATCTCATGGTCTTGAATTTCTAGACTCCCTCCCCATTTCAAAATACAAAGCTTCTCTCATGAAGCAAATGCCCATTTTCTGATACCTTGAGCTCCTTGTCATAGGAATTTTCTGAATATAGCAACAATGTCTTTGTAAATTCCTTTTGAGGATAGAAGGATCAATAATTGGAACGCCAAAATGGCTTGAAGAACAACCTTCAATAGCGTGGCCCTTCTTGAAATATTCAACAACAAAAACGTCCAATTCACCAGCCACTTTGAAATTTTGTCTCAGACCTTTTTCGAGCAACTCATATGTAGGGGATTTGAGACCAAGGGGATGCTAATATATTTGGCCAGAAGCGTACCAAACGAAAAACCAAATATTTTTTACACTAGTTTTTAATGGAATATGTTGCTAATGAAATCAAAATCGCGACCCGAAGTAACTAGATATAATACTTCAATATGATTAAGAAGGGATGCCAAGCCTATTTTTTACACTAGTATTCAATGGTTGATAGTGCTAATGAAAATCAAAATGGAAAACCAAAGAAATAAGATATAATCCTTGGAAAATATGATTAAGAAGGGAAACCAAGCCTTTCTTTTACACTAGTATTCAATGGATGATACTGCTAATGAAAATCAAACTGGCAACCCAAAGAAAATAGATATACTTTTTTTCAATAGCCTCTTCATGGTATTCCTCCACCACATTTTAGAGATTACATCATAGAACTAATATTTGGTTATGCCCCTATAGAAAAAAATATTATACAAGAGTAAGAAAAAAATATTATACCAAAGTAAGAAAATAGCCAAGACAAATCACTGAAAGGTAGAGACATAATACATTCGAACCAAACAGTAAAGTTTCTTTGATGATGCAGTAATCATAGCTGAAACTACTTATAGAAGAAGGGATTTTAACTCTGATTAAATTAAATTTAAACTACAAAGACATAAGAAAATGCAGCGACCATTCTCAAAGCTCGCTCCTAAATAAAGAATCAGAATAGTCAAAACATTTTCACATCAAAGACCTTACCAATTGCTTTTCCATCGCTTCTATATACTTCAATTCCATGAATACCAGCTTCTTTAATCTTTCTGACAACTGAAACGGTGTTCTGATAAAGGGCACAATATATGAATGAAGCTATATCATCACATGGGGCAAGGAAAATCAATGAATCCCTTACATATAAATATAGAAAGAAAAAATTCATGTAACCTGGTAAAGAATTCTTGTTGAGTGTGATATAAGCAACATCCAAAAAGTTCTCCACTCTTGTAGTTCCACCATCAATCCCCTTTCCAAGACCATTAATATATATCATGTTGCATTCAACCAGCTAAATCCAATAGAAATCAATATACAAGTAGGTTGTTTACTCCATCATATGAATAGAGGATCCTTACCAAGGGCCTCAAACCAACTAGAACTAGGTGATTGTCATTACGACCAGACACCAAATTATAACAGAGCATTGTACAAAGCCATATATTTAAAATTCATGTTAATTATCAAGTTGTATTACGTGGGTTCTTAGCTTCTCAAAGATAAATATTTCTTCATTACATGGTTTGTTAGAAGATTATAAGTTACAGTTATGTGGGTAATATATTATATCATATGTCATTGTACATGGAGCAATTAGAAATCAGTCTACTGCCATATACTGAAATGGAGTACAACCCTATTACAAGGCTTATGGTACCAAGTGCAACATCTAGTTTAATCACAGTAATGTTCATTGGTTTGTAGCAATCTTCTTCTGGAAAGCAACTAAAAGAGATTTATTACGCTTTGAATTTCAAATGTTTGTTAAAGGAGTAAGTGGTGGCTGCAATGAACAACTCAAACTGGGTGATTTGAGAACAAAATAATTTAGTATTTCCAAGACGAAATAACATTACTGATCTATTTATGAATTCCATAAAAACAGAACAATTTGATGTATTGAAATGATCTCTGACATTGGTAAACTAGTGAACATCTTACTAGCTCCGATGTAGGGCTTCAACAAGTGAATGGAGATGAAATGTGGACCCATGCAACAACATTCATAAAATTATCATAGAATAGCATTGGAGGCTATCTACTAACAAAAAAAGTCTCTTTCCCCTTATTGCAAATAATAGTGTATTAAGAGTATAATCATACCATAATCCCATCATTATAATTTTCAATAATTAGGTCTGGCTTATTTTACAATTTTTCAATTATATCCTTTGATGAATCTTCTGCAAACTTTTCAAGATAAGGCCAAACATCAAAACGAGAAACCTAGTGTTGTAGAATTCCTTTTTCTATTCAAAATGGTACTCTAAATATAAGTGAATTAGTTCACATATTTGTTGTCCCCTTTCATTGCTACAACCTTTTTCCACAATCACTAATGCTTCAAAAATGGAGCTTCGTTACACTTGCACAAGGTCAAGGGAATATTGGATCTGATGTATCGATCTTCTATTGTAGTTGTACCATGTTGGAAAACTTCTTTATGTTCTTAATATAACGCTTGAACCAACGCCATAATGTCTTAAGATCTATAACATAATGCACGTATAGGAAACCAATACATATTATGTATGGAGAATGCTCATTCTTGAGAATCTGATATATCTTCTTTCATTGTCATAAATTTTTTGCATCTAAATGCCATATCAGAGCTTAATTATTACAAACTTTCGTATATTGAATAAATGGGTGATATGAATCAGCACAAGTAATGATGAGTAATGAGACGGTCACATGCCTGAGTAATAGAGAATGTATGTCAGCATGAAGGAGTAGATATTTCAAGGGACAAGGAGGATGAATATAGATTACTTTCAATTTACTTAGGAAAGATCCCAATTTATAAACATTAATGGATCATAGATCTTGCTTGAGACACTTTTACTATTCAGAAACTTGAGAAAGTGTTTGGAGAAATCAAGGCAAGTTCAATTTTAGGTTCAATTTGTTTTCTTCTCCTAATCTTTTTAGGTTTCCTAGGTAAATTGTGTGCTTTGATTTTTTTAGGAACTGATTTCATGCCACTTCTACAGTCTCGTGCAATATGACCAAAGTTGTGACATTGATAATATTATACATTGAACCTAAATGGTGGAGCAACTAAATTGTAATAGCCATTGAGGATTATGTCTTGTCTACGAGCAATCTTACATATAGGGTTTTGGTGATAACCATTCCAATCATCCTTGCAGTATGCTTTACAATCTTTAGTTTTATAACTAAAACTAGTGCAAGAATATCAGTAACCAAAGAAAATTCTTATGCACCTGGATTAGGAGAATTCTCTTAACAATTTTTTGAAGTTGTTCTTCCTTTGAGGAGCCTCAGACCTTTGTTGATATTTATTGCTTCTTTCATTGGGTATGAATCTCTTGAAATTATCTGTAAAGCTTCTTAGTGAAGTGCTCCTTCCAAACTCACCTGTCTTGCTTTGACTGTGACTAGAGCTCAGAAGTATATGGCCCTCAAATTTTACCTTGACTTTACTTTTAGGTGATTTGAGGTTTTCATCATTTTTTCATGAAGTCACACCTATATAGCCATGATCTGGTTTTTCAAATATTGAGAATGTTATCTAATACTTGAGAACTTTTCAAGTTATTATTGAGCTTTTCGACTTCATTCCTCAAGGAAGAAATCTCTTCTTTAAACCTCTCACAATATTCTCCTTTTTTATCAGTTGGATTTTCATTAATTATTCTCCTCTCTTTTTCATTTTTAGGGAGTTGACATCTTCTTCATGTATCCTTTCATGTTGATGAAATTTTGATTCTATCTTGATAAAATCCTTTGATCTATCTTCTACTAGGAGCCTTAAGAAAATGAATTCTTCTTTGCATGTCGAATAAAACTAGATATCTTCCAAAAGAGGTGTGAACATATGCTCTTAAGATAAGCTAAAACTGCTCCAAGGTAAGACCAAAAGTCAGTTTTAAAAATAGTCTAAATTTGTTCAAGAAGGGTATTAATTTCAACTCCAACAAGACCAAATGTCACAGGGCAAGGTCGGTTGCTATAGGGACAAGACTTTGTTGTTACAGGTCCAAGAACTGCAGCTCCATAGGTCATATATTAACTCCTATAGGGTTGAGGCCTATAGCTCCTCAAATCCGAGACTACTTTTGTGTAAGCCCAAGGTTAGTACAACGAACTAGGTTTGTAATGTGCTCCAAGGGGGGAAGTTTTTCTCTTAGTTGTTGGGAAACATATACTCCAGAATACTGAGTTTGATCAATATAACACCATGAAAACCATAGAAAATAACTATAAAATTCTACTAAATAAACTCACCTAATTCTCCTTGATATGCTCTAGAAATTCTTAATATTTTACACAGATCTGAAAATTCTCCCTTCAATCACTGAGTTCTTGAATTGATCTCTCGAAATGGAAGAGGTATGCTTCTTATATATACATGATCAGCTGAAAAAACATGTATTTAGAGGGGAGCCAACTTGTAGGTTGGCTTATCATGCTAAAAAATTAAGCATGACTTAGAGAAATAAATGTAAATGGCATGATTGTTGTAGATTGTGAATGAGAATATTGTGAAAAGGGTATTTTTGATGGTTATGAACCATTGTTAATTACAGAATAAATGAGAATATAGGAAACCTCCAAATATGTGTATATTTTTGTGATATCAATCTCTTCCCTCTAAACACAGAAATGTAAGTCATAGAAGGCAGTCTTTGAAGATAATTAAAATATCATGACATATTTTAGCGCTTGAAATTCTTTCGAGCTTGTGACATTGCTCGCAAGCATTTATGCCATCCTAAACAAGCAATAGGTTTCCTTGTAACCATAGTGATATCATCTTTATCACAGTATACAATATTCATAATTCAAACATTGTATACTTTGACATCAATGACAAACATTGTCCAACACATGACTAAGATAATGATTATGTTGGTAAAGTATAGTGTGGATTTGTTGCATTGTTATGGGAAGCATATTGTTTTGCTCATAGGATTTTCTTTTCTGTGAATATGCTATGGTAGAGAACATGAGGCCTTGGAAAAGGAAAACCTTGCTAGCAATACTTACTGATATAAGGAAGTTTAATGAGTTAGTTTAGCCATGCAATAGAAAGTTGCTAGATAAATGGTAGTTTTTCTGTTTGATCCTAATGAAGAAATAGATAATTGACATGTCTTATTTGCTCATAGGAACCAAATTTTATCCTAAGGCGTACAACCAACTACACCATGGAATTCACAAATAAAGATCTCTAGTTGTTAAAGTGATAAGCCTATGGTTTCAAGTTGTTTGTTACCAGTAAGAGGAGGGCCTCTCTCAACATTATTTTAAGGATCTACTTGCTCACCTTTCTCTCAACTGATCATTTCTCTCCTTCAAGCTATGAGGATATTAGTAAATAGGGTCAAATTAAGTGATGTTATGGCCATACCATTATATCCGTTGACGCTTCAAGCGAAGAGACTCCGCAACACCAAGAACATCGAGTGCCCTTTAAGAATTGGTCATCCGAGACAATGTAGTCCTTGTGGTTTATAAAGAGTCTTCTCTCTCTAACATCAGGCTCTTCAAACCAACTCTGCACAAGGTCATTACAAATGTAAAAAATCAGCAAGACACAAATTTGGTAGTAAATATGACCAAAATAAGAACTAGTTCAAACAATTTTCATAATCCTGCTTTTGAAACCAACATTCTAATCTCCTTAGCATTATGATCAGTTATCATTGTTCTTCCCAAGTTAGCAAACTCAGCTCCGCTTTGGCATCAAAAGTGTAATTGCATAAAAGGAATGTCGGTCTCATGCCAATAGGTCTCCTACGATGGATGCGCAAGAACCTAGTACATAAACCATTTTTCTCTTCACTTAGCTACCTAGGTCTTATTTCCCTTTCCAAATATCAATAATTATTTTCCAAGTAAATATAAAATAAGAATAATATTTAACTATATTCTAAAAGGTGAAAATGCTGAAATCATGCCACAAAGTGAAAGGAAATCAAATATCTTTCCTCAAACCACCAAATATATAAAGAAAACAATAATAATTATAAAAATAAAACTAGATCTATCTATCTATGCATGAAATGAGTCAAGGGACTAAAAAATCTGACCAAAACAAACCAAAAATTTCAAACTTGACAAAATCCTCTAAACAAGCAGCAAACAAACCGCTAAAATTTCTAAGAAATCAGAGCTAGAAATCAGCGCAATTTCATGTACTTGAATAAGCCCATTGTTGCTTAGTGTTAGACTTCTTAATCCTAGGACACTATCTATGTGAAAATAAATAGGTCCCAACTTCATCAAATCTGACTTTATTTCCATTCAAAGATCAAATCCAAAGGAAACTTACTCTAGGATGGTGCTAGAGTTAAAGACAAAAGATAACAAAAAATAAAGATAGCATAAAAAATAGACCTGCAATATTGTATTGGCCGAGTGTGACAAGGAAACCAATAGCTAAGACTAGATAGATTTATAGAATGTGGTAGTTACTAAATTGTGTCTATTGTGTGATTAGTGGTATGGTGGAGAGACCTACCAAGAAGGGATGTTGGTCTCGGGAAAGTATAGTAGGGAGATCCATAGATAATTTATGTAAAAGGAATATGAGAAGTGTTGTCTTCAAGTTGGGTTATGTTATGGTAAAATTTTGTTGGTGATAAGTGGTAACAAAATACTTACATCTATAGGTAAAAAGTAAATTCAGGGCATGAGTTGGACTGACTCATGTTATCTCATCCCTTAATGGTCCTAAGGACATGTGGAGACCCGAACAACATAGTACCTAAAAGACTTGAAAGCATGGCTAGCAAATGACTGACAAGACTATACAAAAGAATGTCGGTCTCATGTCAATAGGCCTCCTACGATGAATGTGCAGAAACCTAGTACATAAACCATTTTTCTCTTCACTTAGTTGCCCATGGCTCATTTCCCTTTCCAAATATCAATAATTATTTTCCAAGAAAATATAAAATAAGCATAGGAGTCTACAAATTCATGCCACAAAGTGAAAGGAAATAAAAACGACTTTCTTCAAACAACAAAATATATAAAGAAAACAATAATAATTATAAAACTAGATCTATGAATCTAAGCATGAAGTAAGAACTAAAATAATTTAAGGGACTAACATAATCTTTGACCAAAAGGCCTCTACCTTATATAAATCTTCATTTGGTAATGTGCTCGCCCCCTTCCCTTCTTACTTTTGTCCATTTCACTTCATAACCGGAAGAATTACGCGATCTTACCCTAATTTTCAAGGTGTGAAGCCGCTTGTTCCCTCCAGGGGACAAGGAATATTCCGGTAATAAGAATTCTGCCCCGGCGATCGTGGGATATGAAACAAAACTCAGAACTCAATAAAATGCCCCAAACACAAGCAACATATAAACCATTAAAATTTTCCAAGATATCAGAGTTAGACATCAAGGTAGTTTCATGCACTTGAATGAGCCCATTGATGCTTTTTGTTAGTCTTGTTAAATTAGTTATTTATCATTTAATAGTAGTCAGACATTATCTATGTGAAAAGAAATAGGTCCCAACCTCATCAAATCCAACTTTATTTACTGTCATAGATAAGAAACAAATAATGTAATGATTAAATATGAAACATC
>APFE030033775.1:27664-46266 GCA_000404065.3 Pinus taeda
CATGAGTGTAGTAGCTTTTCTTACTTACATTCTGTTTCTTGTTCCATCTAATAGGTTCCTTACCTTTGTCAAGCTTATCTTTATGAGGACACTTGGCAGCATAATGACCGACTCTTCCACAAGCAAAGCATTTGAAAGGTAACTTATCTCTGAATCTTCCAGCACCCCGTTGAAGGTTCTTGACAAAATTTGATTCTTCGTCTTCTTCTGACATATGTCCTGACTCATAGTAATCTCCTTTGCATGAAGCCTTGAATGCAGCTTCTCTCCTGTCTGATGGTCCTCCTTTCCTCATTTCGTAAGCGGTTAGAATTTCGTGTAGCTGTGACATGGTAATTTTCTGTAGATTCTCCTTTTCTTCTATTGCAGAAACTTTTTATTCAAACTTAGGAGACAAAGATCTTAGAACCTTTTCAACCACAACAACCTCTTTTATTTCTTCACCCAAGTTTTTCATACAATTAACAATCTCATCTATCCGTAGAAAATAGTTAGCCACACTTTCATCATTGTACATTCTGAGATTTTCATACTGAATTCTGAGGGTTTGAAGTTTTTCTCATTTTACCTGTTCATCTCCTTCATAGCTCATAACGATCTTGTCCCATATTTCTTTTGCAGTTTTATACTGCATAACCTTGACGAATTCTGATTGAGATAAACATCCTAATAGAGTATTGACAACCTTTGCATTTGTCTCAAACTGCTTCTTCTCAGCCAGATCTGTGGGAGTTACTGATGGAAAAGTGTACCCTGTATTTATGATATCCCAGACTTTTGTACCAAGAGATTGAAGGTAGGCAATAACTCTTACCTTCCAATAGACGAAATTGGTCCCATCAAAAATTGGTGGTCTGATTGATGCTTCTCTCTGGTAGTTGCTCATGATGATAGATCTTCCTTCAAGCGATCAAGCTTCTTCTGAAGGACTTGCCTTGATACCATTTGTTGGAAATAATACTGAGAGGGGGGGGGGGGGATCAGTGTTATCAAATCTTTTCCAATAAACACTTGTAGATCTAACTAATGAAACTTGTATATACCTTCCAAATTTTAATGTAATTTATTCTTTAGATGTTAACCATTAATCTGTATGTTAGAACCATATAATAATAAACAGGAACAAGAAACATAGACAGTCACACCAAAGAACATCAGATATAAGGTGGAAACCCAATGTGGGTCAAAGCCACCTGCTGCAATATGTCTCTATCTTCTTTTAAAGAGACTTCTTTTTACAATGATTTTGTACTGGTGCAGTCCTTTGCCAGTACGCACGCTGCAACCTGCAGAGAGCTACAACCCTCTCTCGTTTTCCAGCTTCTCCTGGAAGGGAGCTACAACCCCCCTTAGCTCTTGTACTAGCTAAGATACTAGTACGTAGGTGCTGACCTACAGAAGGCTACTACCTTCTCTTTCTTCCAGGGACGACGTTTCATAAATTTTCAAACTGGATCCAAAACATCAAGTACATGTGCATCACCCAATCTCCTTTAAACAAATAACTTCTCAGAATGCAGTAACCAGAAAATAACACCAGTAACCAGACACCAATTTAAACCTAGATCTCTGCAGAAACGGATAAAAGACAGCTAAAATATATTTCAGGAAAGGTCCGCAACTTCACCGAAGGAAACCTGCGGATATTCGCACTTCTGCCGTGGCCGCTCCAACTCTTCAGTAGATCTTACTTATAATGCTCCGGTTTCTCCTTGATTCAGATTCAACTATGTCTCACCAACCGATTATCAGAAATTTGCTCTTCTTAAGATTTTCAACTCAACTGTGATTACCCGAATGATCTCCTTTCCTTTTTATAGGCTAGGCCTCACTCAAAACCATGGACCAAAACCATTGAGAAACAATACCACAGACCAAAACCATAGGATCAAAAACTATCGTTCTAATACCATGAACCAACCATAAGATTTCCCATGTGCGTGCACTTTTCACTGCATGAAAGTGCGTGAACTTTTCTCTGCATGAAAGTGCGTGAACTTTTCTCTGCATGAAAGGAGCTTTTATCTTCATGAAAGTGCGTGAACTTTTCTCTGCATGAAAGTGCGTGAACTTTTCTCTGCATGAAAGGAACTTTTCTCTGCATGAAAGTGCATGAACCAGAAAATAACTTTGCTGCACTATAATTTATCATCTGAGATGAGTGGGTTGCCATCAAATACAACATAATGTCAACAATCTCCCCCTTTGGACTTGATGGCAACAACAACCAATCACTCTTCCCCTTTGACATTAAGGGCAAAGGGGCAGACTACCATACTCCCCCTGAGTACCTGCTGAAAACTCTGAACAAGCTCCCCCTTTGTATATGCTCTGTGCTGAAATGCTGTCTGCAAAAAGATGTTCTACAAGAAAGAACATGGCTCCATACATTATATTTAAACTTCCTATCATCAAGACTCATACATATATCCATCTCCCATCCAAGTGGGAATACACAAGATAGACAAAACTCATTCATCCCAGGTATAGTGGGGAAACCAAAATAGGCCGTTACATGACCTTGATATGAAAAGAAGTACATGACATAGAGACAAGAACAACTATCAGCAGAATCAACCTTCAGACCAACACACATTGATCTACTCCACCAGAAAACTCTTGAGAAATCAAACCAAGGACTTCTAAGATAATGCCAACAATGCATCATTAGAAGAATATATGCTCCCTCTGAACCTGTGCCAGATGATCTCTGATAGACCCATTCGATCCACATCGACCGGCAAATGTACGTGTATCCTCCTGCGTACAATAGACAATTCAATGGCACTTATTAACAATTCATCTACATTTTATTTTAGTCCTGAATCATCATCATTTGTGAATGTCATGAATAATACTTCTTGGCTTCCAACATAGTCATTTTCTTCATCTGATTCATCATTTCCTCCTTTGTGATGAGGGAAATGATTAGTTGATTTCTTTTTGATGACTACAAATTCATCTTCATTCGACTCATCTTGCTTAGAGAAGAAATTCTTCTTATTATACCCTTTCTTTTTGTATACCATCCTTTTAGAATGTTCCTCATCATCACTATCATTCTTATGAGGACATTTTGCAGCATAATGACCTATTCTTCCACATTTGAAACAAATACGAGGGTACTTACCTTTTAGCTTGGATCCTTTCTTTAGTCTTTATACAATTTGTGCCAATTCAGATTCAACATTGGAGTCATCACTGCTGGTATTCCATCCTTTCCCCTTTTTTGATTTTGAGGACTTGAATGCTTCATCTTTGGAACTTGGGAGATTCCTTTTCTCATCTCATAGGCAATGAGGATTCCATGAAGTTCATCCATCTTGAGAGTATCTAGGTCCTTCATTTCTTCTATAGCACTTACTTTGGAGTTAAATCTGTCAGGGAGAGATCCTAAGACCTTTTGAACAACTGTGCTTTCTTCAATCTTTTCTTCCAATCCTTTAAGAGAGTTGATTACTTCAGCTACTTAGAGGAAGTATGATGCAATATCTTCTTCATCATCCATTTTCAGACTTTCGAATTGCCTTCTATGAGTTTGAAGCTTTGCCTTCTTAACTTTGGAATCCCCATCGTATAAGCTAACCAACTTATCCCATACTTCTTTGGCCGAGTCATAATTCATGACTTTTGTGAATTCAGAGTTAGTGATTCCACTAGTGATGGAATTTAAGGCTTTAGCATTTGCAATGTAAGCTTTCCTTTTGTCTTGGTTAGTTGGAAGAGTGGAAGGAGCAACGTACCTATTCAAAACCGAATGCCAAACTTCAGGGCCAAGGGGCATTAAGTAATAAGTAGTAGGACATTCTTTTTTTTTCAAAAACCAAAATTTGTGCCATCGAACAAAGGAAGCCTTCCTAATACTTCTTGATTTTTCATTGTGACTAAGAATCCTCTTCCAGCTATTAGGTTGATTATGAAGAAGCTGGCTCTGTACCAATTATTGGAAATACTGAGAGGGAGTTGAATCAATATTTCTTTTCAATTGTTATTTTACCAGTTAGACTCTTCACAATTTAAATCAAATCAATGTATAATAATTGTATTATTAATCAGAAAGGAATTGTACACAATATAAATATGTTCCCAAAGCTCCAACTTGGTTTTGATGAGGTTCTGACCTCTAGGGCTTTGACCTTGTCTATCCAAGGCACCAACCTTGAGGGAGCACCAAATCCAAGGACACCAATCCTATGAATGCTTTGTATTAGAGAATATGTAACGAGAATCTTCACGTATCACTTCTCTTCTTTGGTTTGTCAATTCTATCACTGCTGCCAACTCAACCACCTTCTATCATCCTTATAAGTTATCCAGTCATAGAGATGCCATGTCTTGAACCTCTATCCCCCAGGACAACTCAATACTTGCTATTCCACACAAGTCTCTTTTTAGATTAGCCCTGTATCTCAGTTACAACACTGTCCTGAATAATCGCTGCCCATAATCCTCAAAGTAAATTGATCCCTGAACTATCCACAATTTTCTACAAAAGAAATTAACCCTGTAATTGTTAATGAATAGTGGAGAGGACACCTAATCACTCTCCAACTCAAGCCAAGAGAGCACTATCCACAGTAGCACTGCCTGCAATCAAGGTAGAGGTTAATCAACAGTTAGGGGAAGACTGCTATCACACTTAGCCCATAATGATGTTGTTGTAGTAGCCTCCAAACAACACTAGCCCGCACTAGGTGTTTGCCCTACAATAGAAGGGAAGGTCTTAAAATACAGTCCTTACTCAGCCTAATCTACAGTCAAACAGTCTGTAGCCCTGAGCAATAGTCCACAATTCTGAGCAAGGTCTTATACCCCAAACACAAACCTTACTCTGCCCTAATCTACAGTCAAATAGTCCGTAGTCCTGAGCAATAGTCCGCAGTTTTGAGCAAGGTATTATGCCTCAAACACAAACCTTACTTCGCCTTACTGCAATCAAAGCAATCCGCAATTCCGAGTAGTCCACAGTTCTGAGTTGTCCTCCTTAGAAACAAATCCGCAATTCTAAGCTTGTATAGTTCACGAGATGTGAACTTGCTGTGTCTTTCTTTTCTTAATAAATCTAAACTTGTCTGTCCTCCAAAAGTGCAGAGTTCCTTCTATATATATATATACTCTTTTGTGCATGAAAAAAGAAGGGACGTGTCCCATACAAATATGACATGAGTTTGGGCAAGGTTGGTTCGGTGGCAGATTCTTGACTTAAATTTGTATAATCTCGTTCTCTCTCATTATTTGGAATTTTGGAACACATAATAGCTCATTAGAAAGGTAAAATTATGCCCTTTCAGATGGTTCAGGCCTCATGATGAAATTCCTTTTCCGAGTTAGAGAAAAATATTATTTCATGTGACTGATCATTCAATAGTGTAGAACTGGAGGCATGGCAGAATGGCTTTGGGCTTCTTCATGGTTTTGGTTTCTTCATTGATTATCATTATCAAATCCCTGCCTGCTTCATTTCCTTAATGTATGTTGATTTGGGGTAGCATTGGTTGTGCTCTAGCCACGAAAATTGGTGGAGAGGCTAAGGCACATGAGATCTCCAATACCCAGAAAGGGTTTGGGCAGATTCTGAACAGTTTGTGAGATATTAAAATAATTAATATTTTTAATGGAGTCCCTAAGTCTAAACATAGGGAAAATAAAATATTAATGTGAATTAATATAAAACTGCTTAGAATGGTCCAAAAGTCATGGATCAAGCCAGATCTAATCTTAGTCGTTGATTTGTCAATGAGAAAAGTATATGAGGAGGCTTGAGTGTCACTTGGAGAATACACCAAGAGATCAAGATTTCGACTTTGTGGGGCTGGATTTGCTGAGAAAGTTGAGAGTGTGATGAGATTTGCAGCTAAGAGGTAATGAATACAGAAGTAGAGAGGCAGAGATAGCATTGGGAGGATCAAAGCAGTAGCCGAAGAGAGGGACACAGAACCAGCCAGGGTTCACGCAAAGCCAACCAGGGCTCACGCAGAGGCAGTTAGGAGCTGCACAGTGCCTCAGAGGGCTAGCGTGAGTGACGCAGAGGGCCAGCGTGAGTGACTTAGGATGTTTGAGAGTGGTTCTGACCTCATTGGATTTCATATGGAGAAAGTAGAATTTTAGATTTCATTAAAAATCCAGCAAACTTATCAATTTTCTAGGATTTCAAGATTGCAATGTTTCCATTGAATTTTGTCATGTATTAGGGTATGGAACTCGTATTTAATCAAGAGCAACAATCCCTCTATGTACCTTGATGTTAGTGACATTGGTTATCGAACTCCTCTATCATGACCCTTCTAAAAATGTACGCATCACTCAAACAAAATCTTGACTTGACATGCTATGCTTTTTCTATCTTATGTTAATGCTTAGAGGGTGATATTAATGACAAAGATCCCTATACAGGTACAGAGGTAATGACAAAGATATCTCTGGATATTAATGCTTAGAGGGTTATATTAATGACAAAGATCCTAATTTTCCAACAAGACCAAAAAATTAGACATTTCTCGTGGTGGCAAGAGGCCCGAGCATAAGAAATAAATAATAGATTTACTTGTCTTTTCCAGTTTCTAGTAGTTTTTATAACTATTGACTCTTTCATATTTATTATGATATTTTTTTAAACAATATATGATAATTTAAGTTTGAAGTTGGCAATTATAACTCATTAGTAATTAATTATGAATATGATGCCTCATGAAAGTTGAAAGTTGTTTCATTTCATTTTATAACATTTCATTTCATGTTAGATATTATTTGTTGTAATGGTTACACTTAGCTTACAAGTACAACTTTGATGATCAATGATGATAAATGTTATATATTGAATTTTGAAAGCTTGAAATGTTAAGATTGATGAATCATGAGACTCAATATGTTGTATATTACTATGTTACTAACTTGTGGACATGGTTGTTGAAGATTATAACTTCTAGATGATTGTTGTTATATGGTTCAATCTATGTTTTTTATATCTAATTCATCATTGTACATGCTTTTGTTGACATATATGCATCAAAATATAAAAAAATATATATTATATAAAAAACGCTCCCGGAATCACTCCCAAACCGGGAACTTTTGAAAATGTCGCTCCCACTCCTGCTCCCCATTTTCGCTCTCGTTCCCAAGTAACCTTGGCTAAAACACATCACATATCAGCCAAGCTGTCTCAATAAATGAGCATATAGAAAGTTGAAACAACCAAGAAAAACAATGAGATCACACGCTTGATTTTTGGATTTGCGATGTAAAAATTGGATCACAGTGTTACATTTCATATTACAACATAAATGAGGATACAATTTGATACCTCAGTTCATCCTATGATGGTACATATCCTTTCAGCTAATCTAAGCAAGGTCACTTCAGTTGCTACTGAACCTTATTGAGGGCATCCACCAATGATACCACATCCTGGCAAGGCATCTCACCAAGATCTCCTAGCCACAAGAAGATAGCTTCACATGAACAAGGCCACCCTTGGATCTCCCTTGGATCACACAAGTTCTCAATGAGATTCACAGATTGACAAACTTCACTAGCATCAATTGCTGCAATTCTTCTCTAGGTTTTCATGCCACAAATTGTAGGTCTTGCTCACACCAAGATTTCAACCCTAGTGCTCGATGTCTTCACCTAAGCCTTTCAAGTTTAAACTCTTGCATCGCACAAGCACAAAGACTATAGGACAAGTATAGCAAGAAGATACAAATGATCCAGTGAGTAAGATGTAAATGCACATACAATCTCCTACCTTTATGTTCGATAGTTGAGGGAGGCAAACAAGGCAAACAATAGAATGTGGACTATGTCCACAACTCACAAGGAATCCAATCTAAGCCATTTGAGTAGATCTGCATGAGGAGCTTTCCTCTCTATGTTGTATTCATGTCACAAGGTGGTTGTACTTACCTCCCAAGTGGTGTGCTCTCCAAGCTAAGGATTCACATGCCAAGTTCTCCTCATCACAAGGATGTACACTCTTGAAGACAAGTGCTTAAGCTCCAATGCTCCTCGTTAGGTGTATTCTGTCCACAAAAACTGCCAAGTGTTGCACTATCCAAACAAGATTCTCTCAAGCTGAATTCTCAACCTTCTAAAGTGTGCCATGTGGTCTTTGCTCCTAGTGCCAACCATCCATCCTCCTAGTGCTTAGCCCTCCACATCCTATGCCAAGGTCTCATCTTCTTCAACATGTGTGCCATGTAGAAGATAACAATGCTACGGTTCCTCCATAAGAAGTGTGCCTTCTCTAGTATATTTTCGAAGTGTTGCATCGTCCAAACAATATTCTGTCAATAATTTGGATTATATTATATTATATTAATTTGGATTATATATTTATTTTGTTCTTGTACTTAGGTATTTAGTCATAGCCATTCTTTCAATAGGGGAATGATTTTCTTTATGAGAAGGATAGGATAGGGTCTATTGCATTTAATTTTGAGATTATAAGTTTTAAATATTTGGGATTTTCTTTATCATTCTCCATGGGACCAGACCCCACACAGACTAGAGTGCATATTCTTCAACCTCCCATCAGACCAAACCCCACACAGAGGATCACGACATTTTTTGGGTACTACCTTTAGACTGGGGCACAAAGAGAATGATTGCTACCGTTTCATATCTAGACTCTAGACCAGTGAGGATCCGTGGGACCTCACCCCGCCACATGAGACCTCAGCAGCGAGACCGTCTCAGATCCATCCCTGGGAGACAGACTAGGTTCTCCAGACCTCAACAGAGTGTAAACTCCCCCAAATAGTGAGTTAGTGGACAGTGCGCCCCTCCCACTGGCCCTTCATCAGGACAACAAGCTTTGTGGAATTTTTTTTCAGTGTTCTTCATCTAGCCTTGGATGTTAGGAGAGATGGGTCTGATCCTCTGGCCCATTAGCCCTTGGATCTTCTCCGTCAGGGCATTCCATACATTGTTTCTTTTATGTTCCTGCATTGTACCTTTTATATTCATGCATTGTATTTTTTATATGACACTGTTTGGTTCTCCCGCATTTTATGGACATCATTTTACTCATTTTTGATGAAGTACACACACATACATTAATAATAATAAGAAGAAGATTAAGCTAATAGGAAAAGTAAAAAGACTCCACAAATTGTTATCAAGTCAAGAAGAATCACACTATGCCTAATTCCCTTGATTCTTCAACAACAGTCCCTTTGACCTACTTTGTGGTCATTAGTTGGACATAAATATAATTATCTTATCTTGTCTTCTCTAGAGATGTTGCAGCCCTAACCTGCACAACATATAAGATAAGAGTCCCAAAGAAAAGTTTCTTATTATCCCTTAGTCAAACTTCTTTTAATTTACAATTGCTTTCAAGTCGATATAAGCGTTCCACCCTCCATTTATCCTTTTCTTGTTGCTATAGTCTAGTTAAGATTGTGATGAAGATTGATTTTGAGATATTTGTATGAAGTCACTTTTTTGAAGTTGTTGTCATACATGAAATTAGCATGAATGACTTTTGGATTTAATTTTCATAACCTTTATTTTGTTAGTGTTAATATTCATATTTTATTAGAGTAAAATCCTTAAAAAGTTTTAGTTTCTTGTCGAGTTCATAGGGACTACTTGTCTTAGTGACAATATCATCAATGTCAAAATGTTGATCAGTATACTAGCTCGAGTTGGGCTGACAAAATTGGCTTGTTTTGGCTTCTGCCAAACCACCCTCTAACTTGCCAATGTATATGCCAAAAAGGGAAGGGGACAAGGAACAACCTTGCTTAACTTCTATATACAATTCATTTCTTTTGACCAAACATCAATGTTCCTAAACATGGCAATAATGTTATCGCATAAGCTTTTTGCAAAATCTCTCAATTTAAAAAGATTTTTTAAACCTTCCAATCTATTCCAAAAGTTAGTTGTGGGTACTATGTCGAAAACTTTTCTAAAGTCAATGGAGCAACATAAGGGATATGCTTTATTTTTTAACACTCCAAGTTAGTTGTGGGTACTATGTCGAAAACTTTTCTAAAGTCAATGGAGCAACATAAGGGATATGCTTTATTTTTTAACACTCCTCAACAATGATCGTAAGTGTAATAGGTGGTTCACAGTTGAATGCTAGCTCTTTTTCATGGCATTCTAGTCAGAAGTTAATCTTCTTTTACAAAATAATTTCATATAACTTGGTTAGATGTCAATATGAATATTCTATCCAACATTGGTACACCACACCTTTGAGGTTTCTCGCCCATACAAAACCCTCGAAGAAGATAGAGAGTAGCCTTGGGTCATGTTTTTGGTTACCGGGGATATTAATATGAAGTACGTACCTTGTATATAGATTCTCAATGCACCTCTTGATTCATTACAGAACTGCATACATGCCCACAAATCCATGCGCAATGAACGGTTGAACCTGCCTAAGAACATGGAACACAGCAACTACCATAATTTTCTTTAAAAAAGTATGACATTTTTTTGCAAGTTATCTACAAAAGGAATTTACTATTGAAGTAGAAAACAGAGGCGGATATCTTCTACAACCTGTAATAGAGTGAGGTCAAATAGCAGTAATGGGCTTTGGATATCTTTACTGTAGCCTTCTAGCATGGTATAGATCCGATATCAGAAGAGTCAGAAATGATCCAGCTGAAGATGCAAACCAAGAAATGCAATTTGAAGAAACCTTTTGATTAATTGAATCATAATGTTACAATAATTTGTGTGCATTGCAGGTGTTTTTATTCCAGAAAGCTGCCCTCCACAAGTGTAACATGGCTGGAAAGCCCGCAGTAGTCACACGCGTTGTCGATAGTATGTCGGCTAATTTACGTCCGACACGTGCAGAAGCAACTGATGTTGCAAATGCTGTTCTGGATGGTTAGTAAATCCTTCACCTGGCAGATTTAAGTCATCCAATGACATTTTAGCATGTAACTGTTACTAAGTAGTACCGAGAACCTTTGATGCAAATATATATGATATTGTTATATCTTCCAATCTTCATAATTACAGGTACAGATGCAATTCTATTAGGTGCAGAAACATACCGTGGATTATACCCTTTTCAGGCTATCTCAATAGTAGGAAAGATCTGTGCAGAAGTGGGTATTATAATCTTCCTCTTGTTATTTTTCATTAGTCATGTCTTGCAACATATCGAAAGTAACAATTGCAACACTTATTTCGATCCATATTACAGTTTAATAATTGCCTGGATGCTAAGTTAGCTAATTAAGTGCAGGCGGAGAAAGTGTACAATCAAGCTATTTATTTTAAGAGGAGTATGAAATATAGCAATGATCCAACGAGTCATTTGGAATCTATTGCAACTAGTGCTGTAAGTATTAAATCTTATTTGTTATGACAGTTGGATTGTCATGGTAGCTGTATTGGCAATGTTGTTGACTCTCATTATAACAAACTGTATCTGCTAATAACTATTTAAGATTTTTGGAAAATGTTGTTAATTTGTCGAAAGAAGTTCAATATAGTTTATCTTCTTTACTTGCAGGTAAGTGCAGCAATCAAAGTGAACGCTTCGGTTATTGTTGTATTCACAACAACTGGAGGCACTGCTAGGTATTTGTTATTATCTTTGCACTTGTATAACTTTCTCTGAATGACGAGAACTGTGGAAAGTAAAAGACTTGAGAAATCCCAATTCTTTTCATTTAACTATTGAGATGGCCAGTTTATTATAAATGGTATTTTGAAATTTAGGCATCATTTTCGATGTTAACTTGTAGTATTTTTGAACAACTACATGACATTTTTTATCAGTTTCGAATAACCTTTCTAATTTAGTACTTGACCATTTTACAGTCACCTCAGTAAAAATTTGTCTTATTTATGTTTAATCTGGTGGAATTGTGTGAAACCCCTTGTTGTGTCCTGACTGTGAGTTTTAATTTGTCTCTTGTTTGCTTCAGATTAATAGCAAAATACCGTCCTACGATGCCCGTTTTATCTGTTGTCATCCCAAGATTGACATCAAATCAGTTGAGATGGAGCTTCACTGGTGCATTTCAAGTATGTTATAGAAATAAAGTTAGAAGTTTATGGTTTTGTCATTTAATTTGTCTAGAATCACTATATATATATCAATTATGATCTTCAAATTAATTTAATTAGTATAATGTTTTTGAAATTGCTCCTTACTATTTCTTCCCAGCAAAACTTATTGGGTAAATGCAAGGGATGCTTTTTGTTGTCACATAGAATGTCTAAGCACTGCTACAACAACTCAGATCGGGGGCTGTCACATTGATCCCCAATCTCTCTGTTTGAGTTGACTTCCAATAGTAGACTAAGGGGGGTAGACCCTATGGACATGGAATGAGGGAAGATTAGTTGGGAACCAACCGATGTGGGAGACATAGTTAAGCAACCGATACTTGTTTTAGATTGTACAAGATTTTCAAGGATTCAATCAGATTTGAGAAAAATGATACTAGTGCCTTGTGGAGTCAACTATCTTGCGAATAAAATAAAATCCAAGTAATGGATGGGAAAGTGCCGTTGAATAATTCAACTACCTTATATGCAAATGCGAAACTTAAAGCTATGTGAAATGCAGGGACTTGGTTAATTTTAGTTAAATGTTTGTTTTAAGTTTGATCCCTTAATGTTTCTGTCGACCAAGCTCATGCTTGGAAGTAACATTTTAATGTGCAAATCAATGTTGCGGGGAGCGCCCCCCCCCCGGGACCTCGCTCCCAATCTGCGCTCTGGGTGGGAGCTACTCGAGAGCGCGCCCCTGTAGAAAAAATTTTGCTCCCTGCCTATTGCCAGAGCGAATTAGGGAGTGATCGCTCCCGTCGCTCCGAGAGCGTTTTTTATAACCTGAGAGTGGTCAAGGAGCAATTGCTCCCGACCACTCCCGGGCTATAAAAAACGCTCCTCGCCGGTGAAAAAAATCGCGTGGATGAAAAAAAGCCACTAGAAAATAAAAAGGGGCGTCGGTTTTAGGGGAAAAAGGGGAGGGAAGAGAGGGAGGAAGGGAATATAGATAAACCCTCCCTCCAATCAATTTCATTATTTTAGAAGAGAGTGAGAATGAGAGCAAGAGGAGAGTAAGAGGGGGTGAGGAGCAAGAGAGAGTGAGGGGCAAGAGAGAGCAAGGAGCAAGGTGTAAGGAGAGAGCAAGTGCCAAGGAGCAAGGAGCAAGAGAAAGCAAGGAGGGGAGATTGGAGGCCAAAGACGTAGGCTCTATTTTAGCAATTTTTTTTATTGTTCATTACTCAATAAATAAATAATTTTTTTCTCCCATTTCCATTCCATTTTTTTGCAGATTCAAACATCATGGTTATATTTCTTGGCATTTTCTTCTTCTTGGTTCCATTTTTGGTTATTATGGTGTTGGAGAGTAGAAAAAGGAGGGTTGCAAATGAAGGAGGGGATGAAGAAGGGGGTCATAGTGGATTTGATGAAAACCCCGATGAGGAGGCGCTGGAGGAGAGTGAACATGAGTCAGCTCAAAAAACTAAACAAGACCAAACTCCATTGTGGAAATATGTTAATAGGCCTAAAGCAGGGAAAGGGGGTGGAACCACTAAATTTCATTACCCCCATTGCAACAATAATTACACAGGTTCATACACCCGTGCTAGAAAGCACCTCTGCGGGAAAAGGCCATGGGATAGAGATAAATGAATAGGAATCAAAACTTGTTCAGGTGTGTCAGCAGCAGATAGAGCCAAATACATAAGGGAAAAGGAGGAAGCCCAATACAAATTTAAAAATTCAAAGAGTTTCTTTAAACCAAGCTCACAATCACATGCACAAAGAACTCCTTCAACATCCTCCCAAGGCAGTGGGTATGGAGGCATAGGGTCACTAGGTTTAAGGCGTAGAATCATATTAGATTTCCTTGATGAAGGGTGTAGGAATGATGTGGATTCAAAAGTTTACAGGTTTCTCTATACATGTGGGATACCATTCAATGTTCTACGCTCACCGTATTGGCACGAAATGGTTTCTGCCATAAATGATGCCCCTAAAGGATACAAGAGCCCTGGGTATTACAAGGCAAGAACCGTTGGACTTGATCATGAAAAAGCAAAAATATCACATTCTTTGAATAGATTGACAAGTTCTTGGACTGGCCATGGGGTGTCCATTGTATCTGATGGATGGAAAAATGTAAAAGGCAAGCCATTGATAAATGTTCTTGCTGTGTCTGTTAGTGGTTCCATCTTTCTTTCAACATATGATTACTCAAACAAGTTCAAGACCGGCATCAACATTGCAGAACCATTACTTGAAACAATTGAGCATATTGGGCCATACAATGTCATCCAAGTTATCACGGATAATGCTCCTAATTGTAAGGCAGCGGGAGCAATTATTGAGGATAATTACCCCAACATATTTTGGTTTGGGTGTTTGGTTCACACAATGAACCTTTTGATGCATGATATTGTTAAAAAAAAAACGAACAATACAAGTGGATTGGTGATTTGTACAAGAGAGGCAAAGAAATGATAAAATTTATCACAAATCATAGCAATACCCATGGCCTTTTCTGTAGTCACTCAAGATTGGAGTTGTTGAAGATTGCGAGGACTAGATTTGGTAGCTATTACCTCAACTTCAGGCGCCTTTTGAAGGTAAGAGATTCATTGGCTAGCTTGGTATCAAGTCCACACTGTCAGGTATTAAAGGAAAGGGCTACAAATGTCGCTGACAGGCAAGGTTTTGAACAGGTGGAGGAGGCCACTCTTGATGGTATGTTTTGGGCACGTGTGAGGCAAGTATTGGATTCCACCAAGCCCATTTATCACATGATTCGGTTTGCAGATACAGATAAACCAGTGATTGGCGAAGTGTATGAGTAGATGGATACCATGTTGGGGCAAATAAAAGATATTGTTCATAACAATGACCCCAACTTGTATAAATTGATTCAGGATTGTGTGTGTATACGGTGGGATAAACTTAATGTTCCACTACATTGGTTGGCATAGATCCTTACGCCAAAATACTACTCTGCATTTTGGTTGGGCCATCCTGCACCAAGGGGTGGGGTTAGGGTCAAACCTGTCAGGCCAGGGGTAACTCTAGACTTGGCAGAAAAAATGATTCGTTTATTTCATTAGGTAGCTATTGTTATATACAAGAATGTGACTGCTCAGTTCATCTTCTTGATGACTGTTCACATTCCAAATTCACCCAATCGCAGAGGATTAGGTGTCAACATTCCCCCCCTTAATCTGAAGGGATGCTGGTGAGTCCAAGCATCGTTCTGAATCTTTCAAGCTTTTCTCTTCCAAGCGCTTTGGTGAAGATGTCTGCAATTTGCTCATTTGTGGAACAATGACGGAGATGGATTGTTTTGGCCTCAACATGATGTCGGATCAGATGATATTTAGTATTGATGTGCTTTGTACGACCATGGAACTTTGGGTTCTTAGCCAACTTTATTGCAGAGGTGTTGTCAATCATGAATGGAGTTGATTGTACTTGTTTTACCTGCAAATCTTCAAGAATTTTCCTGAGCCACACAATTTCTTTCGTTGCTTCCGCTACTGCCACGTATTCTGCTTCTGTTGTGGAATCTGCTGGAACTGATTGTTTGCGTGATCTCCAAGAGACAGCTCCTGATCCAAGACTCATAGCATATCCTGAAGTAGATGCTCCAGTTTCTTTGTCTCCATCGAAGTCTGAATCAGAGTATCCAATCAAGCTGAAGTCGTCTACCTGTGTATACTTGATTCCAAGGTCTTGAGTTCCCTTCAAGTACCTTAGAACTCTTTTTGCGGCAGACCAATGTCCCTCACAAGGCTTTTGCATAAACCTGGAGAGGATTCCAACAGCAAATGAAATGTCTGGTCTGGTAATAGTGAGGTAGATGAGACTTCCTACAAGCTGTCTATATTTTGTTGCATCCTCAAATTCCTTTCCTTCAATAGATGTGAGCTTTAATTTTTGTTCCATTGGAGTAGTGAGAGGATTGCACTCTGTCATGCCAAACCTGTTCAACAAATCTCCAATGTATTTATTTTGAGAAAGAAATATGAACTTTGGATGTTGGGTTATTTCTATGCCAAGATAGTAATGAACATAGCCCAAATCAGTCATTTCAAAACTTTTCCCCAATTCCTTCTTTATGGATGCAATGTAGCTTTCATTGTTTCCTGTCATCAAAAGATCATCTACATATACCACAAGATATACAACTGTTTTGCCAACTTTCTTGACAAATAAAGTTGCATCATCAAGATCAAAATGATTGAAGTTGAGTTTCAGAAGATGCTCAGTTAGTTTTTCATACCAGCCTCGTGGTGCTTGTTTGAGGCCATACAAGGACTTCACAAGTTTGCATACTTTATGTTCATGTCCTTTCACAGCAAATCCTTCAGGCTGGACATAAAAACATTCTCTTTTAGATCTCCATTCAAGAAGGCAGTTTTTACATCCATTTGATGGACTTTCCAACCGTTCTGAGCTGCTAGTGCAAGAGTGTCCGGATGGTGGCCGATTTTGCTGTGGAGGCAAAAGTTTCCTCATAATTGACCCCTTCCTTTTGTGCAAAACCTTTTGCCACAAGCCTAGCTTTGTGCTTGTCAAGTGAGCCATCAGCTTTGTACTTGTTCTTGTAGACCCACTTGCAGCCAATTGCTTTGGTTCCAAATGGAGTATCAACCAGCTTCCAAGTGTCGTTCTTTATGAGGGCATCATACTCCTTTTGCATCGCTTCTTTCCATTCATCATGAGAAGCAGCTTCTTTAAAGGAAGTTGGTTCAAAATCTGTAGACAAGTTCAATTCACAATCATAAGAAACATCCATATCAACAGGTGAATTAGAGTCATCTACATCACCTCCATTTTGTCGGTTTGAATTTCTGGTTCCTGTTTTTCCAATTTCATCAGGATGAACACTTTCAAGTGTCTTTGTCAGCCACTTTGGGGGACCTTTCTGAGATGGTCCAGGCTGCTCTGTTGATTGAGTTGGGAGTGAATCAAGATTGAGTCTCCCAATTCTATCAATTACATCACTTAAAGCATCATCCGTTGTTGGAGTTTCAAACGGGGGAGAATATTCTTCAGAAGAAGATTCCACATGTTGATCTAGTATAGGAATCCCCCCTTCAAGATGTGGAATCTAATTCTCAAATTCTTGAAATGATTTCATTTTTGCAAATCTATCCAAGCGATCAAGTTGCCGCTCAACAACATTGTCAGATTTGGATGATTCAAGAAAAATTACATCTCTAGATATAACAAACTTTTTATTTTCTTCATCATAGAGGCGGTATGCTTTGGAGGTATTTGAATACCCCAAGAAAATACACTTACGACTTCTAGCACCAAGTTTGTTTCTATGTACCTTTGGTATCAAAGCATAACAGGTGGAACCAAAAATCCTGAGATGTTTGACCGAAGGAACATGTCCATACCACAATTCATAAGGAGTCTTGTTTCTTATAGCATTAGATGGACATCTATTATTTATATATGTAGCACATAGAACAGCATCAGCCTAAACCATTATCTTTACATTTTTGAAGAAAATCATGGATCGTACCATATTCAATATTGTTCTATTCATTCTTTCAAGTACACCATTCTGTTAGGGATTATAGGGCATAGTTGTTTGATGTTTGATCCCATGTTGACGAAGATAGTTTCAAATTCATTTGATGTGTATTATTTTCCATTATCAGTGCGAATAGACCCAATATGAGATTGTGCATCATTTTCAATCCATTTATGAAAATTCTTCAATGTTTGAAAAGCATCAGATTTATTCTTCAATAAATAAACCCAGCACATTCTAGTGTAGTCATCAATAAACGTCATGATATATTTATTTCCATTTGCAGAAGAAACAGGCATTGGACCACATAAATCTGAATGAATGAGTTCAAGTTTCCTATGTGCTCTTGAATGTGAATCATGAGAAGATTGTTTGCTATGCTTTCCTAGAATGCGAGCATCACATTGCTTAAGTTTTCTAGGAATTGTAGGCAAACCAACAACACCATTTTTGTTCAATAAGCGAAGACTGTCATAGTTCAAATGTCCAAATCTAGCATGCCATAATAAACTTGATGGAAGTGAACCTTCTTGGTGATGAAAATTGTATGAGAAGTGTTGTGCATGAGCAGATGTTCCTTACAGTTTGAGAAGCTTTTCTTCTTCTATTCCCCTCATGACAAGTGAGTGGTCAGATGCTTTTCTTACCTCAAGCTTGCCATCAAACATATGAATGGAGTGACCTTGTTGGCGGATGTGGACCAAGGACAATAAGTTTCTTTTGAGCTATGGGAGATATAGAACAAGATCCAGAAGAAAGTTTGGAAGACCGGGCAGTTTAAGCCTAATTGTGCCAAGCCCCGATGGCTTGATTTTTGATTGATCTGCAAAGTATACTGCTCCATCAACATTGTCAGTGAAATCTTCAAAAAAATCTTTTCTATGAGTCATGTGACAGGTTGCTCTTGAATCAAGTAGCCAATCATTTTTCCAGGAAGCAAGTGAAGTATTAAACAAATCTTCATTACTCCAATGTTACATTGTGCCTCAACATAGTGAGCGGATTCAGGTGCTTTACCTTTGTCTGTATCATCAGTTTTACCTTTCTGTTGGTTTCTTCTCTGCTCAATTTTGTCCCATGGTAGCTT